>CAJUYG010001994.1:23275-43718 GCA_910591675.1 Galerucella calmariensis
CACCAGGGCACATTCCTGTTGGTTCTCCTTGTAGTTTCGGGGCAGTTGCGATTGAAGGTAGACACGATAGCTTCTTGGAATTGTTCCGCAGCTAGGTCTAGATCCACGCTGTTTCTTACCGTCTCTCTCACCCTTTGGATTTCAAGGCCTAGGTCCGCCTGATAGGCCTCCCAGTTAGCTTTCCTTGGGTTCCGGTAAGTTTCAGTTTCAGTGCTAAAACCTGTTAATGTGTAGCTTATGTGTCTGTGGTCCGAACAACTCACCTCATCAGTCACATGCCATTTTTTAACAAAACTAGCTATAAAAGTAGTTGCAATTGTTATATCTAGAACCTCCTTTCTATTTATTGTTACAAAGGTAGGTTTGTTTCCCACATTTAATATGTCCAGATTATTTTCCATAATAAATTGTAGTAAAGACTCACCTCTTTGGTTGGTGTTTGTGCTTCCCCAGGTTGTGTGATGTGCATTCACATCTCCCCCAATGATCAGATGCGTTCCTTTGCCCCGACATCCTCTCACTAGTTCCTCCACTTCCCTGGATGGTGGTTGTTCAGAAGCATCTCCTGGTAGGTAGACCGATCCGAGAATAATCTCCCTCGGTCCCCCATCAGAGATGAATCTTACTTTGACCGTGGTCAGGTCTCTGAAACAGAAATGATTTAAAGGCAGTATCTTTATATTATTTCTTACTATTATACAAGTTCTAGGTACTTGGGAGGACCTATCGTAAATCAATTCCCCTCCTATCCCTGATAAACCCATAATTTTTCCCTTGTTCACCCAAGGTTCTTGTATGAGGGCTACATCGAATCCCCCCATTACTTTCGTAAGGACTGCAGATGCAGCCTTACTGTGCTGGAGGTTCGCTTGTATTATTCGTACCCCCGCCATCTGGTCCTCTTAAGACTCGGAAGACCACCCTTCCGAGACCGTAGTATGCTCGGAAGCCCATCGTCTCCAGAGTCTTAAAAGAAGCCTCATCAATGGAGAAGGTCAGCGTTTGCCCCTTTCCATCGTCTTTTCTTCCTTTGAGGGTCCATTCCTCCGTTTTGAGGCTAGCATTTTGACTAGCCAGACGGTCCTTTAGAATGGACTCTTCCCTTATGGCACCTGGAACGTGCACGAGGACCAGGGGCCTTCTGGGGAGGTCTCCTGATCCAACAACTGTCAGATCAGCACCTTCCCAGAGCTCGCCCAGGCCTTCCACCGCGTTCCTGAGCCATTCCTTCGTGTATTCATTCCCACAGGTCATCCAGAGGACCCCTGAATGGAATGAAGTACGTTGGAATTGGAGTCGGTTTGCGCTTCCCCCAGGGGTGTCAAACACGGCCTCCTCCAAGCGGTTTTGAATCAGTCCTGCCTGTTCCTGATTCAGGGTGTTTTCTGGATGGCGTCTGTGGATCACCGCCATCCCGAGATTTGCTGTTGCATCCTTATAGGAGACAGTCTGCACTTTCGTGCTCCTGTTTATTTTTTTTGCAACATGCATATCAGGTGGAGTTGAGTTTTCAGATCGAGGTCTTTTACCTTTACCTGTCCCTTCTTTTCCACCTGTATTGGAGTGTCCCGACGTTGTCGGACCTGAGCTTGTCTTCATCAGGACTTTTCCTGACTTGGACATGCTATTTCCCGATTTTGTCGGTTCATGCTCCTTTTTCTTTCCAGCTTTGTTTGGGTCTTTTTCCACCCATGTGCCGGCTGCTTTTTTCTGTTCCCTGATGAGTTTCTTCCTCTGGGCACCAGATAGTTTTTTGGGCAAGGTCTTGTTGGTTTCCTTACCCTTTTCTAAGGAGTCCTTCCCTCCTTGTTCTTTTGCCTTTGGAGTACAGACTTTAGCTACTGTCTCCTGACAACTTGTGTCGTTACAGTCCATTCCTGTAACGTTTTGATTTTCTTTAGAGGAGTCCTTATCCTCCTCTGGTGTTTTCCTGCTTTGGTCCATATTGTTCCCACGAGCAGCTAGGGAATGTAGGTCCGCCCAGTCAGAGCCCCGCATGACTGGGTAAGGCTATATACAACAGGGTGCGCCAGTTGCCCTGAGGTTAGTGGTCTAAAAACCGAATAACCCACGGCCATCCATCCCTTCAGCGACCACTCAACCTTAGGATTTGGGAGGTTTTTTATAGTGGTCCCCATCCACGCAGGTCAGGCAATTAAGCCAAACCCCCCGAACCACATAGCTCGGCATACCTCTCACTGGCCTTACCCTAGCAAGGGGGTCGTTGCTCTGCTATGTAGTTTTCGGTTTGCGTCACGAGCTTGTCAGCGATTGGTTATTCGGTCGGCAATGTTAGGCGTTTATAGCCCTCATCCTTCCTTATTTACCAATGGACCAGTTCTTTCATTTGCATGACGTCCCTGGCCTTCCCCTATCCGCAACCTGGGGACGCTTCCGATAGGTAGCTCAACCCATTACCCTCCTATGTCGAAGGGTAATGCACAAAAAGTTGACTCTTGGACAAGCCGCAGCGTGTCCTCGAAACTTAATGAGCACGGAGTGACGACGGTTAGGTCAATCGCCGATTTATTAATTGTTCTTGATATTTTAGTAGGTGATCCATCGTTTAATAGTATCATATTGTTGTTTTGGTTTAAAGCCTCTGCAATATTTGTTCCAGATGCATTGGTTTTGTAAGAGCCCCATAAGTCATGGTGTCCGTTAAAATCGCCCCCGATTATCGTGGTCTTATCCGCATTTTCAAAAAGCTTAACAAAGTCTTGTGTACGTATTTTTGCGTTTGGTGGACAATAAACTGAAATTAATGTGAGAGGGTAATTTCCGTCCCTTATTTGGACTGCACATGCTTACATGTTATCTTGGATATTATTGAGATTTCTTTCTTTGTACTTTATATTATTTTTTATTAGTATGGCCACTCCAGTGGTGGCATCAAATCTGTCTTTACGTACAATTGAGTAACCATTGAATTTATAATATTTCTTTGGATTAAACCAGGTTTCGGATATTAATGCAACATCAATTTCAAATTCAGATAGTATTTTAACCAAACTATTTTTATTAGAGACAGCGGAACGGGCATTCCACTGAAGAATATTCCACTTTTTAGTATTCTTCAAGTTCATCGTCAATCGTTATACAGTCGTATGAAGGATCGAGATTATCAGATAATGCTATTTTTTTTATATAATTAGTATCTATGAATGAAAGTTCTTCAAGTGATTCAACTGAACTTAGGACTTTTTTAATTGCCACTAATATTTTATTTGCTAAATCTTCCTGATTATCGGATTTTGTTCGTTTGTATTCAGTCGAGCAGGAAATCGGTTTATCAGGTCCAAATCTGAATGGATACATAGGTGGAGTATCTATATCCGTGAGGGGGGATGAAGCTTTTCGTTTTTTCTGACCATTTGGATCATTTAACTCAGATTGTTTTACGACACGGTTATTTCTATAATTTTGTGTATTGTTATTAAGTGGGAGTTGCGTCGAAGTACTGGTATCACTTCTTCTTCGATCAGCTTTTGTATTTGGCAGTGAGGGAAACTCTTGTTCATTTAATTGAGCTAGTGTTTGAAATCTATTATTATTTTTAACTACGTTAGCATAAGAGTTGTCATTTAATCTCTTCGCTTCTAAAAATGTTATGTTTTCCTCGGCCATTTTCTTTTTAATTTCTTGTTGCTTAATATGAGATGGGCAGGTTTTAGATATCGATTTATGTGTGTTAGTTTTACAATGTATGCAGCAACTGTCTTGTGGGTCACGGCACACATGTGTATCATCTTTATCTTTTCCACAGTTTATAAATAAAGTTATAGTGCTACGGCACTGTTTTGCTACATGGCCGTATTTTAGACATTTGAAACATTGTGTCACTCTATGAATATATGGCTCTACATTACATGCTACCGAGTTGATATATATGACTGATGGTAACTTATTACCCTCAAATGTGACAATTACCGATTGTCTTGGTATTAGAATAGTTTCATCATTTCGTGTTATTTTTCTTTTAATTCGATATATTTCGGAAATAGTTATAGGTGAAAGAAAATTACTAAATAAATATTTTTCGTCAAAGTTAGTATCAACATTTTTTATCACTCCTTTTCTATTAAGTAAATTATTTGGTATATACGCTTTTAGGTGTTCATTAATTAGGTCCGGATTATTAACTAGTTTATTTGCATCGAAAATAGTTTTCAATTGAACTCTCACTCTGTTTTTTCCCACATTGTCAATTCTCATTATATTTTGAATATTAAGTTTCTTGTGTAGAATATGACCTACAGCCATGGGATGTAATTTGCCAATGTTTTGGTCATTGACCCTTTCGATAAATACATAAACTATTTCTGAATACAAGTTTGGATTTTGTAAATTGAATACATTACTTTTTTTCTGGCTCTTATCACTAATTACTTTCTCGTTAAGCTGTTTGTTGTTATCTTGACTAATCGAACCTGAATTTTCTGTAGGAATACTTGATTTTTCAGTCGATAATTTCTCAGTATCCACATCATTTTTTGTTCCCCCTTTATCAGGGGGAGGATCTTCTTCCATAATTACTTCCACTGAGTGTTAGTGTCACTAATAACTAATTTGTATCACTAAAGTATTGTTTTTATTACTTTTAATCACCGATTTTTACTCGTCACACAAAACAGACGTCTTTGTCGTACCGAGTATAAATTGGAACTGATTTATATATCTTCTTTTTTTAAATTATTATTGACAAAAAACTTTATAATCTGTTATCAATTACATACAAATATTTTATTATAGTGGCACATAGATATAATATGTATAAAAAACTTTTATTATAAAATTTCTTATCTATACAATTCCATTGAAATGAATTTTATCTACAACTGTCATGTAACGGGTACTATTTGACACTATTTTCAGTGTCACAACTACGTATATTACCGCACTACTGCGTTTTTGAATACATTACCGCACTAGTGCGATAATAAGAATCTAGAAAAATATTAATACCAGAATTAAATGTTTAAAATTACACTGGAAGCTGCATTTTCAATTTCCGGAAGGAGATTGTCTTCGCTTGAACTCATTTTCATAGATTTTTGTTCATTCAACGTTGACAATTTGATGACATCACTAATCTATTTTTATTCCACAGCTTTGTTTGTCTTTGTTGTTATGGTCACAAAATATGATACACAGTTCCTTATGTTAGCAGTCGAAATTATTAAAAACAGGTTGGATTGATTTTTTTTTAAATTTTATTATTTGGTGGGTTAATAATACTAATAAACAGTTGTAGATAAAATTTTGTACGTAACACGTGTGATAGGAATTATTAACGCCTCGTTGTGCAAACTTCACATGCGTGCGTTAATTATGTCCATATCCCACTAATTATGTAAATAACTATTAAAACATTCCTTTCATTACATTTTATTATAATCCTTAACATAGTAAAAGTTGTTACAAGAGATTTCAAACCCACCTTGGAACTTCAAAAAAAATTCCTTTCTTCTAATCGATACCTACCGTTACAAGCGGTATATATTATGATGCTCGAAAACAATGTGTCTTGCTGTATTTTGGTAATAAAATATGAAAATGTGATGAAAGAATTTATTTTTCTTTTAATTCTTCATACTGCAAAGTTGATGAACAATTCCTGATATATAATATTTCTATAGAATTATAGTTTTTGGGACATCCTTCATACATACAGAACTCAATAATTGAAAGTGTATGGTATGGTATGGTAGGGATTCTATTTAATGAGAATATTGCCGGTTACACCAGATGTATAGAACTTCGATTTTTTATGGGACACTATAATGTGAAAAAGTAATTTTTTCATTAAAACAATATTAATCATATGAACATATATCCTTCTTTTTCTTGCAAATTTTACGGAGTTTCTTCACGCCCCCCGTTGAATAAATCCAAAATCTTGTTTTTATTTTTAAAAATTTACAATCAGTATTGTTACTATAGTCCATTTAATAACCAGGAGGAGTAATTTGAAAAGCCTTACTCACACCACTAAAAGTTACCAGATTAGTTACTAAAGGGTGTGTTCCGAAAAAGTAGTCAGCAGTCGTGTTCCAAATTATATTAAATATGCCTTGATAGCAAAGACATTAGACATATAATAAGTCGATTTCTCGTCTGTCTAGTAGATTATTTAGATATTTAGGTATTCTGTCACATGTAAAACTTTTTCCTGTTTCGTATAGATTAGAGCATACATATTACTCTAATATAGCTGTTTTTAATTAGTAAATTGTTTTTCCGGACTAAGCGAGGAGCTGGTACTCGAAGTAGAAGGATCCATAATTGCAGATACTTGATACAAATGCTTACTGAAGTTTTAAAAGGAACAGTTTCAACGAAACTGAGTGAAAATAAAATAACAAGAGCAAATGCGATGACAAATTCAGTATATCTATCTGTCAGAACGATCAAAAATGAAACTAATCAGCAGATGTCAATATTAAAAAGTGTTGTGTGAAACTGGGCGGAATCTGACCAATCAGAGGTCTACAGAATTGCCAACTTAAATTCAAATCTATTCTCCTTGTTTATTAATGAGGTATATATTCATAGAAAATGCCTGTGAAAAAAGTTTCAATGGAATCCTTTTTTTTGGACTCCTTGTATATAAACTGAGATAATTTTCGCAATGTACGATTCCGATTTCCATGTTTTGAAATTTCTTTCCAAATTTGAAAATGTTCGTTTATTTCAGTATTATTGACACATCCTGTGTTCTAAATACAAAATCTCTCCACTCATCCGAACTCGGAAAAATTGACACATGTGCATTGTGCACAAAATATCTATGAATGAAACTACGTTCTAACTTCATTATTCACTATTAAAATTTTTTTTTTGAACGAATGTGTTATTTCTTTCTAGAAAACTAATATCAGTATTAAAAACGGTGGTAAGTAGAGCCAGCGACGCAACGACCACATCCAAAGACGTCATATTCAAAACCATGAAGTGCCTACAATATTTCATGAAATTTATAGCCAGAAGTAGAATTCTTTATAAAGAACTCTACCCAGAATATGATGCTGATGATGATTTCGACGAAAGTATGCGAGATCTTCTACAAAACATTGTCTACATGATGTCTTCCAGTATAGAAAGTTTAATTCGAGAGCAAGGAGCTTGCTTAAAATATTTACCGAGCAGTATACCCGATATGCTGCTAGTGTTCGACTCCAAAGAATTAAGGTACAATCATTAACTACTTTATTTTGTTTCCTAATGTGAGAGAGTGATAAAATGTTAATTTTAATACAATAGAAAGACGAGTTTGATAAATAAAAGTAATTTAGTAATAATAATGCAGTTATGCAGATAAAATTATTGTAATATAAAGTACATGACAATTTATGTAAAAGGAAGAATAATGTGAAGAAGAAACATTGGATTATTATTATTTATAAAAAAACAACTATTTACTATATAATTTAATTTTTAAATTTTACTCATGATCTTTGGACAGGGAAAGCTTGTTGACTGAGATTTCAGCTTATATCAGTTAATGTGATCTGAGATATAGTGATGTGAGTAATCACCAAAAAGACCGACACACTCCCGATTTCAACCTAAGAATTGCCATTATCGCCTCAACCACTACAATGAAGTTATTCGTCTTAATCAAATAGATAACATTCTCTAAAAACCAAAGAAAAATGGGTTATGCTGCTCAAAACCCAGTCAAATCAAATATTTTGTCATCCTAACCACATTATTTCAGACTAAAGTCTATCTGGTAAGGGAGAAGAAAAATCTCAGCTCTCCTCGAGATGAGTAAATGGAAAATAACGCGCACATTATTGATGTGAGACGAGATTAACTGAGATCTCAGTAAAAAATCGTACCTTATATACAGGGTGCGGCATAAAAACGGTCAATTAGAAATATCTCGAGAACTAAAGGTATCTATGAAAATTGGCATAAAGGGGTTTTGAATAATGAGCTATTCAATGAAAATATTGCCGTCACCATTCTACTTCCGGTTATACCGGAAGTCGCACATAACTTTGTAATTTTTAATGGAAGACCCTGTATATTTTCAAATTTTAGGAATATTTACGTTATTCTGAACATTTTTTGTTAATACTTCCCTATACCTATTTTGAACCGTTTTTGAGTTGTAATGTTTTTTATATGAAAATGACACTTTTTTACCATGTACATAAAATTCAATATCCTCTAATGTAATTTGAATAAAAGTTTAAATTTCTTAGGAACTATTTACCACATACCGCTCTATCGTTTACACTGCGAAGTTACCTTTTTTATTATACAGGGTGCTGTCAAAATTGGAATAAAAACGGAATCCACAATCTTCGCGTAATTCCTTTTTTTCAAATGGGACACCCTGTATGTGATTATTTATTTTAGAAGAATACGTTGTCCACTATCGATATGTATTACTATTCCCTATACCTATCTCCTGCAGTTTTCAAATAAATCAGCTTTATACATTTTAGTCACAAAAAATTAATTTTCTTTTAGGCTATGTGGTATTAATTTATTGAGCTTAACACTCGGTTAAACATTGAACAATTATACAGATACTATCAAAGATAATAAGGTACTAGCTTGTTAATGCAACAAATGTTCAAAGTGCTGCCCATCAATTTCCACACATTTATAGACTCTTTTAAATAACACGTGGAAAAGTCAGTAAACTGTCTCCGAATTGAATTATACTGTATTTGAAAATCAAGAGAGAGTAAATTCCCAGAAATGTTTTGCAGTTATCAGTGTTAAAGGCAGTAAACCATAGACGTGCGTTTCCAAAATTAAATTAATATGGAAATAGAAATATTTAACTTGTTTTAGTTATTTATACCTAGATTACCAATTTTAGATAGATAAACATAATTCGTAAGTAGTAATTAAATTTGGGTAAAATGAAGAAAAAGTCAATATTATTTTAGGCATTTTGTTTTAGGCATATGTTTATTTACAAAATATGTAGTGGTAGGGTGGTAAACGAGGGATTTCAATTTCTCGTTTTTTGGCTATCTCCTCAATATTATATTTTTTATAATTTTGCTTATGTTTTTTAGCAATAGTTAACAATTCTGCCTTAGCATTGTATTGTCAAAGGCTAAATTTTTAGAAGATAACCATTTTGCAATTTCATCCTTTTTCCATTTAGTGGTTGGTAAAGGTTCAAGTAATCTGGAGTGGTAACTTGCATTGTCCATTACAATAACCGATCCTTTTGGTATGAATTGAATCATCTGTTCAAAATATTCCTCAAACACGTCTCCATTCATTTCTTCGTGATAATCAACGGTTTTTTTTTATTCAAATAAGAGTAAACCATTCTCAAGAAAACCGTTTGTACTGCCTATATGACAAATAATTAATCTTTTACCTTTTCCTATAGGTTCCTTAAAACCAGTAGTATATCCTTCTAGAAAAGCTTGATGGGATGATGTTATATTTTTGTCTTTCCAAACTCTTCCTACACAATGTCCTTCATTAACCCATGTTTCATCTAAATAATAAATGTTTTTATTTTGAGCTTTAACTTGTATTCTTCTGAGGTTCTGTCTTCTCCAACATACAATTTCTTCAGAATCAATTAGCATTGAGTGTCTGCCCATTTTTTCAAATTTAAAGTTTAACTCATGTAACATTTTCCATAGTTTATCCCGGCTTATTGTGGGTAAATCAACATCATTCGTAATGGCTTGCAAAACTTTATCTAAAGTTGGTATTTGCTTGTTTATAAAAAATGAGTGAACAAGCTTACGAATAGCATTTTAAAAAAACTCGTCCACGTTGACTTTTAATAGTTTTGGTCTATCTGGTTTCGGCTTTGGTGAGGTTACTCCACCTGATTTTTCCTCCTTTAGAACTCTTTATATTGTAGATTTTCCATATCCCATTGCCTTAGATGTTGTTTCAACTACACTGTCAATAGTGTTTGAGGGATTTTGATGTTTAAAATAGTGGTACACATTCACTACAGCACTCTTTTCATTGAGCGATAAATGGTCTAGTTTTAATTTTTTCACTGGCGTATACTCACAAACAGCATCCTAATTGAGGAAAAATCTGACCTTGGGGTATCTTCAGCATTATCTGCAGAGTACCACATATTCATGTTACTAATTTGAGAATGAACTTCCATTATTTATTTGTAATGATTGAGCTACGGACCAGTGATGTGAGTCGGTCCTCACCTTCAAACTGTAAAAGGTGAGATATTTAGTACTTTTAGTAATTTAGTACCTTCAACATTTTTAGTGTGATATTGGTCTTCTTTTTTATTTATGATAATAAATCGTTTATTTCTTATATTTCATTGCCTTGTTCCATTTCACGTCTTTCTGCATTTAGGTATATTTAAAAAAATTTTAAAATCAATGAATTGTCAAAGATTATGAAAATGACGGTCATTTGTCACAATTTTTAAAATGACCGTCATTTTACATCACTGCTATGAACCAACTTTTTGAAGTACTGCACTTCTGATTACAATATTTAGGACCTTATGTGAGAAGTTAGAAAAGTGGTTTTATTAGATTATACTACGCCTATGGAATACGGCGGGGACCATTGAGTTTTATAGTTCAATAATAATTTATCACTTTCCCACACTAGGAAAAAGTACATACGAATTTATTTATTCATATTTGTTTAATTTTTAGTACAATTTTATTCGATATGTTGAATAATATGCCATTGGGACGGCTCACTAAACAAAAAATGATGACAATCAACGAGATTATTCATAGTAAATTATTTTTATATCCGCACTGTCGTAATATATTGTTGCCCATAATAACCGAACAAGTGAAAACTTTGTTTACAACAAAAGAGGAGGTAAGTGGGGTCATATTTGTAAGTTTGCTATTTTGCTTCTTTTTTTTTAATTTACGTCACATTTTTTATAACTTTTTCAAAAAGTATCGGAAATTTTCGATGTTTGATTCTTTGATCCCCTTTTGTACGTGAAATAGGTCTTCGGTAATATTTTTAAATTAAACTCTTATTCATTGTAAAATATCTACAAACTTTTTTATTCAATTTCAAAGAAATTCCCAAAAATGGTTTAATTTACAATAATTAAATCAAATAAACACAAAATAGATTTTTTTATTAGAGTGAAATCAACTAGAAAACAAACAACACCTTTAATCGGGGAAATACTGAAATAGGGCTACTCCTTTTATTTGATCATACTGTATATATAGTTACAAAAGAAATGTGTTTTGTTATTTCGGTTTTAAATTATCACCAGTTGTAAAATTTATAACTTAGAAGGATCAAATACATTTTATAGACAACAACCATTGGGCGTGTTTACCATTAGTCTCAACAATGCTCTGTGGCTGGATGCGAGAGAAAGCGACAGCTCGCTAATCTTTAGCCTAGACAAGGATAGTTTCCCAGTTGCTAACTAATGATACACATACAAAACATGGGAAAGTAGTAATTGAAGGTTTAAAATATCTCATCTCATGATTGAATTTCGTCACGAAAAAGCTACAATTTTAATTATCCAACGAAAATCATTATAATTTAATTTAGTGTAGAAGAAACCAAAAATATTTTCGAACTAAACGAACTAAAAGTTGTTGATTGTACAAAATCTGTCACCAAAAATTACATAATAAATAATTGCCTTCATTATCTAAGAAATATTCTTCTGATAACTGCCACCGTCTGTTATTATTTCGATATCGGAAACGCCTACAAAATTTTCAATGTTCCAGTCCTCGACTAATTAAACTGACTTCCATTAGGTTGGGTATAAATTTGGTTTTGAACCATTTTACGTTCATATTAAGGTATTCGCTTGCATATAGACCAAATGCGGCGATTGATCATTATTTTAATAATGTCATAGTGCTTTTAAACCTGAGCCAGCACCGGTAACTAAAGTCCCAGGGTCGACTTGCACCTCTTGCCTCTACAGTAGGGTACAACGGGTGGTACTGATAAGTACGTAAATACCTCTTACTCTTTATAATCAACTAAGCAGCTTTTTATTTTTTTTATTCTGTTATTTAACGTCCGTCTATTTCTGCGACTACCCTACCCCTAACCGGAAATTTTGGCGAACGCACTAGTGTTCCAACCAATGGTAGCGTTCTTTAACGAGCCCAACATCCATGGACTCGGGACCTCGGTTTATCTACATTATACCTCTTGGTCATTGGTATAATGCCTGCGAGCTGTGATAAGCTAGTCCGCTGCAGGCTAGGCTGTACGGGCCCTATATGATGGTTTTCCCTGGCATGGTCACCCATCCAAGTACTAATCATGTTCGGCACTGCTTGACGCATCAAACGCGTTCCACTACAATGCTGGGTCGTCGCCCAACTAAGCAGCTTCTGTTCATTTAATTATGTTTGGAACTAGAGAAGGTTTATTCGATGATTTGCTTATTGTTTGACGTCTAGCAGATAAGATATTAGACATAATATTAGGTATTATAATTTGAAAATAGTCACTATAACATATATAACAGCTATTTACTACATTTACATCACTTATATATACTTATTTACAAAATTTACTTGATGGTATTATTTCACAAATTCAAATCTTTGGTCCTGTTTCGACTTTTTATGATAAAACTTATTTATATTTTTGGTTGCTTATTTTTGTAGACACCCTGTTTATTTTTATATAAACCTTGGTTTGAAATTCTTCCATTACTTCGTTAAATTAGAAAATATCGGGATGCCGAATTTGAAAGCTTTCATTTTAATTGGAGTTTATTTAATTGAAGTTTATTCGGGGGTAATACCACAAGAGCTCAGATTTAGCCGGATATTTTTTGTGGTTGTTTTCGAATACTTACTTTCATTGGCAATTTAACGAGAGCTGTTCTGGCAAAATCACGAGAGCGTAGCTCGAGTGATTTTGCCTGAACAGATCGAGTTAAATTGCCAATGAAAGTAAGCATGAGAAAACCACCGGAAAAAATATCCTGCTAAATCTGAGCTCGCGTGGTATTTGGTAAGACAATCCCATGAATAAAAAACTCAATTCAATTAAACTAAATTAAATTAAATTGATTCCATATGGAGGAATGAGTTTTCTTGGTATTTTCTGGAGTGGATTTTCCAATCTCCCTTACTATTTCTGCCTTGCAAATATATCCAAATCTCGACATACTTTTTGGAATTGTTATACGCTGTTTAATTCATTCTGTTTTTGACATTTATAATTGTCAAATTGACGTGCATTGCTTGGTAAACAGACAGTACCTAAATGCTAGGGTTGCTACGGTAACGTAATTTATCCGATATTTTTATCCACTTGCAAACTCTCTTCCTTCCTATTTAGCCGACAGCAAACTACGATTTTTGTATTCACAAATGGGAATTATTATACATGAATGGGATTGTCAGTTATAGACTATATTTATGTTTTGTATGTCTTTGATTGCAGCAAACGATACAAATTTGCAAACTATATCAACATATATTCGAAAAAATTTCTCGCTGCAAAAAGTCACTTTTCAGTCTTGAATATGAAAGACATTTACCACAATTTTTTTACTGAAATTTGAGAGGGGATAAGTGATCTATTTTTTATTTAAATAACAAAAATGGTTATCTGTTTTCGAAAATTTTCGTTACTTTATATTTTTTTTCACACTGGTTTGTACAAATAAATCCATTCACCAATGCACATTGTACAGTTTAAACATTTTTTTAAATTTTGTATATATTTCATCGTAATGTTCATAGGATGTACATACATATTCATGGATGTCTTGTGTAATTCCAATATTTTCTGTTTTCAATGCTTTCAACGAATTTTTTTCGGACTCCTTTCTTTAGAAAAAAATTTAAGTTTAAATATTTTCTATTATAATTTGTAAAGTTTTGAACATATTATCGTCGTGTATATTATTCATTACTACGTTCCCTATATATTCCTAATTATCGAGGTAAGACACTTGATCTCAAAATATAAAAAAAAAATTATATACAGGGTGTCCCACGACGAGTTAAAACTATCTGTATATGGCAAAATACTTATAGTAAAATCATGAAAATTTCTACGTTTCGGTTTTCGGATGCGATCTTTTTAACTAAAATATTTTCAAAGATGGCAGACTTTCGGTTCTACCGGAAGTCGACTGTAACTTTGTTATTTTAAATGAAACACCCTGTATATTAACACATTTTTAAAATCTACGTAAAATTTTTGTATACTTTTGTCTAAAAACTTTTTTCGAAAAATGCATATTTTTTGAGATCTTAATTTTTTTGTAAAAAATTTGACGATTGCAGACCCTTACAAATTATTTTTTTAAGAGGATACCCTTAAAGATATGAAAATTGTTTCTGTTCGGTTGCTTAATGCAAGGTCAGACCTATTTGAATCTATGTTGAAATTTTTTCATTTTATACAGGGTGTGTATAGAAAGTGTTCAAAGTTTAACTTCATAAATATCAAATTTCTTAATTTTTTTAAATAAAACCACCCGGTTTTTTCTATTTTAATGCATTCAGGGGTAAAAAATAAGGCAAACTCATGTATATTTTCCTATACCTAAACCTTACCGTATTCCAGATATTAAATGTTTTCTGTAAATTTTTTAGAGATGCAGGATATCTTACTGCAAATAAAGCACATTATTATGTTCTTGTAACAACTTTGCCATATTTACCATGTATTAAAAGCAAATTTACATAATCTTTTTTATTTCTTAGTGCTTGTATCAATGGATCAAAATAAAATTTAGACCACACCTGCATCTCTCAAAATTTACAGAAAACCTTCAATATCTGGATAACGGTAAGGCTTAGGTATAGGAAAGTATAAATGAATTTGCCTAATTTTTTACCCCTGAATGCATTAAAATGGAAAAACAGGGTGGTTCTATTTAAGAAAATAAAGAAATTTGATATTTAAGAAGTTAAACTGAACACTTTTTATACACACCCTGTATAAAATGAAAAATTTTTCAATATAGATTCAAATACGTCTGACCTTGCTAAAAGCAACCGAACAGAAACCATTTTCATATCTTTAAGGGTATCCTCGTAAAAAAATAATTTACAAGGGTTTGCAACGGTCAAATTTTTTTGCAAAAAAATCAATAGCTCGAAAAGTATGCATTTTTCGAAACAAGTTTTCAAACAAAACTATACTAAAATTTTACATAGATTTCAAAATGTACTAATATACAGGGTGTTCTATTAAAATTAACAAAGTTGCAGTCGACTTCCGGTAGAACCGCCATCTGCCATCTTTGAAATAGTTAAAAAGATCGGATCCGAAAACCTAAACGTAGAAATTTTCATGATTTTACTATAAGTATTTTGCCATATACAGATAGTTTTAACTCGTCGTGGGACACCCTGTATTTATATTCTTTGAATTGGTTACAGGGTGAGTCAAAAAATGCCAACTCATTTTTCATTCATCCTATATTCAAAATTTGACACATTCCCTTTCGTTGTTTTCTAATAGCTGTCAAAATGTAAAAAACGAGATTTCACTGCTATATTTTCAATTGGTTACAAAGTGAGTCCAATTAATTTAGATTTGCCTTTATTGCTTTTGAGAACTAAAATTAGAAAAAAAAACAATACATTTTATCGATATTCTTTAAATTTGTTACAAAGATATTTAACATTAAATTTAACAGCTTTTCCCTTTGTTGTTGTCTTAATTTTGAAAATTGATAGATTTTATTCATATCTCTATAACTGGCTACTAAGTGAGTCAAAAATTATTACAGTGTGGCTGGAGTTCCGCCGGTGGAATTATGGCTTCAAAATTAGAATTCCGCCTTTATCTAGACATATATTTTACGCCGCCTAATGGCAGACAACTCCTGCTTCATGATTTAAGTTTATTTTTGTTAAAATTCCGTCTACAATTTGCTTTAGTATTACTTTATTGTAAGGGAAAGGATGCATGCAATGATTATATTTCCTTCCCCTTCTTGAAACACAATATAAGGATAACATTATATATAAATGTGTTCATAATTCCATTTAATTTTTTGGGTTTGTAAGTCTGACATCAAATGGAACTCTGGACTCGGACTGAATTCTTGACAAAATAAACTTTAGTCCACCGCTGTGCCACTCAAGACGACGGCAAAGTAGGTACAAAATGTAATATTCCGCCGCGCTTGCTCAAGTTATAGCATTTTCGATGGATTTCTGTATATTTGGTATAAAATTACGCCTCAAGACATAATTCTAATTTTAAATTCATAGTTCCGTCTGCGGACCTCTAGTCACACTGGAATTATTAACCCAGATTTTATACATGATTCACTCTGTATTTTACTTTCAATACTTTGAACATATTTTGTCAACATAATGAATTTACTTTATTGATATTCTTTGAATTTGGTTACAGGGTGAGTCAAAAAATATTAACTGGATTTTTTTGTGATTCACCCTATGTTTTACTTTAAGTTTTACATTTGCCATCATTGCTTTATACCAGTCAAAATTCAAAAAATGTATAGGATTTAACAATATCCTTCAAATTGGTTATAGGGTGAGTCAAAAAAAACAAATCAATTTATTTTATTTCTATTAACAAACAAAGGATTATTTTGAAAACAGAAAATTGAGCGCTTACAAAAAAATCTTCTGCACCAGAGACACCTTGGCCACCGAATGTTTCAGCAAATAGACAATTTTAGGTACCTTGTTTTCTTGTATTTCTATTTTTTTGCATCTCCTAAATTTCGATTTCTGTAGATAGAATGTGCTTGAAATTTTCAAAGAGCATGTAATAAGCACTCTGGGATGTATACCTATATTTTTTGAAAAGTATTTTTTATGTAACTGAAAAACTTTATGTTTAAAATTTTGGGACTTGTAATATTCTTCTACCTCGTCCATTTTATTCACAGTTAGATATCCCGTATATAATGGCAGCTAGAAAAAAAATGTTTGATAACATATATATGTTTTTAAATGCAGTGTTTCAATTGCTTTTAATATAACACTCCTTCATTCCCATTCTATTAATTTAAAGTTATACATTATACGGGATATTGCAAGAGATATGTATGCAGTAATTGTTCGATTTAAAGTGAACAAAAAGAAAATTATCTTTTGATTCAGTTTGATGGAATGTTTTAGATTTTAGATGATATGCTGAATATAAAATTGATTATTGTACAGGGTCAAAGAAATTCAATAATTCTAAGATTTTTCTTTTTAATGTTTGGTTTTGCCGAAGTTTTTATGAATATTTTAAAGAAAAATCAACAAATGAAACAATACTTTTTTTACGTTTTACGTAATACGTTTTCAAATGAAACTTACAACGTTTGCATGTAGATACCTCCCGTGAAATTGGACCAAATGATATAGGAATTGAGGGGTCATTTACTCTTCAAAGTACAGGGTGTTGGTTTTTAAAAATTAAATGTGAAAGGGCATATTTTGATGAAAAAATATTTTTCAATTTTTGATCCAGTGACACACACACACACACACACACACACAACCTTGATGAGCCCGTCCCACCCAGGATGTTCCTCTCTAAGCGAGGTACATCTCCGGGGAGGACTTCCACCCCCCCCCATCTTATCCGATGGGTCTCATCATCATAGTTCGCGTTTCGGCGTACAGCTCGTCCCTAGCTAAAAGGGCTAGCAGCTGGGGGCGAGCCGTCTTCTCTTTGGCCGTGTAACCTCGGCGGTTTTTTCTTCGGCGGTCTTCCGTTGTGTGTGTTTGCGCTGCCTCTACAAAGTGCGTCCTCAGCCGGCAATTTCGGCTGAAAACACCCTTATAGAATGTGTCTTCTTTTCTTCCGATCTCTTACAAGCGACTTTAAGTCATTAGCTGAGCTAATAGCTTTGTCACCTGTTCGAGGATATGTTGTTTTGTTGTTGTCGTCGTTGTTGTTTTCTTGTTAGCTGCGGCTTGGGCGTAGCTGACTCCTGTCTTCTTTACTGCTGTTGTCCTTGTCTTCTGGTTGTTTGGGGCTTTTGGGCATCCTTTGTAGTTTGCCGGGTGTTCTCCCTGGCAGTTTGCGCAGGTGGCCGGCTTGGTCTTCGGTCGTGGGCAGTCGTTGGATCGGTGTGGTCCTCCGCACTTCACGCATTTCGTGTTTACGTTACGCGTCATCTATCAAATCCGGACTTAAAAATTAAAAATATTTTTCAAGACTTTCATAAATAGAAAATAAGTGTTAAAAAACACTATTTGCGTTTAAAACGCTGTTTTCGTCGTCTGATTAGCTTTCGCCGGTTCGGCTGATAAAAATCAGCCTCCGTCCGATCGCTTTCTCAAAATCTGCTTCGCTTGCTTCTGAGTATTCAAGACACGTCCTTCCTACTCGGCTGCTCGCTGTCGACTCTACTCTGTTTTTGATCCAGTGGTGTACATTTGAAAGAATATGTTACATTTCCCCCCCATTTTTCACGCCACTTTTGAAGCAATTTTTATTCAATTTTGTATTCCTCAATGGTTTTCAGGTGAAAAACGAATGATCTTTACATATCAAAAAATTTGTAGTTTTCAAGATATTTAATGTTTCCATTTAGTCGGCAAGATCACTTTTCAATAATTAATTTTTTTTTAAATGTTTCTTGTATTCTTTTCAATAACTACCAAGTACTAATGGTTGGAATATGTAACAGGAACTAATTTATGAAACAGCAATGCATCTAAAACATTCGGAGAAGATTTTTAAAAATATTTGTCCAAGCTTATAATTTAATTTAAAAAAAAAATAGAAAGAATCCATGCAGCTACAGCAATTATTTCCGGCAGTCGCCAGTGTTTCCAAGGTATGCGATTTTCGTTGAGATAATGTTGCAGGTTATGTATGAATGTGAATGGACAACATTTTGAGCATCTCTTGTAATTACTTGACTGCTTAATGCAGACTTCATGAAAATATTAAATAACCGGAAAACTGCAAATTTTTTGGTTATGCGTTTTTCACGTGAAAATCATTGAGGAATACAAAATAAAATGAAAATTGCTTCAAAAGTCAATGGCGTAAAAAATAGGAGGGGAAAGGTAACATATTTTTCCAAATGTACTCCACTGGATCAAAAATTTCAAAATATTTTCCATCAAAATACTACCCTTTACATTTAAAAACAACCTAACAACTGTCAAATACATTTATTCATCCATTATAAAGTTATCGAGTTGAAACATTTAATTTTTTAAAACTTTAACACGCTGTATTTCGAAAAGTAAATGTTCTGGACCCCTTAATCCCTATATCATTTTGTCCAATTTTACGAGAGATATCTACATGCAAACGTTGTAAGTGTCATTTGAAAACACCCTGTATATTTATAATGTTAACCCAATATAATGAATGGAAATGAAGTTAAATCCGTTGATAGTGGTAGTATTCAATAGATCCTGTATTTAAATTCGCTTTTATTTTTATGCTTTTTAGCTCGTTCTGTTCAGAAGCAGTGAATTCTTGTTTGCATTTCACTAAAAAGAAAAAAAAAACTAAAATTGATTATTTTTTATTTATTGCTGCGTCCCTTTTATGGCCAATTTATTTAAAAAGTAATTTGAAATCGTAGCCAAATGATTGTAATTTCTATATCTCTCTGAAAAATCGAGCCATAAAAAATTGAAGAATTTTTTATAAAAAAAACGGTACACATCCCTTTCTATAGCACTTTCAGGTACGCTGGTCGAAAGCCAAACAGATTCGATAATTTTATTAAAATTATCTTATCAACTGCGCCATTTACACCACCAAAACTTGAGTTTACTCTTAAATATTCCAAGAGAATCGATCAAAATGTAGTTTTAAAGCATTTACCAATATTTTATTATAAACAAATGAATAAATCTGGACAGTCTGTACACAGTATACATACTGTGGTCTGTAGGCCACTTTTTATTCGGATCCGTCCCAGTTGGAATCATCGATCATCTTACGAACAACCATACTAAAATGGACTTATCTTCTGTAAGTTCCTTGTGGCATTACTTATTCTTTTTTCTCTTATTTTTTGGGAATCAAACCACTATAATGTTTTTTATTTCAACATTTTGGTAGCGTTCCAGCTACCGTTGTCAAGATTAACTACACATTAACTAGTAAAAATAGTTATTTATGTAACTAGTGTGTAAAGTAGCCTTTTTTTTGACGAATGTGAATATTGTCGCATGAGCCGAAGGCGAATGCGACAATCACATGAGTCGAAAAAAAGGTCTTTACACACGAATTGCATACAATATTTTTTCTACTAGCGAATATTTAATTGAAATACAAAAGTTTAATAGTAATTTTCTTTACGCACTAGTGCGTAAAGAAACATACTTTACGCACTAGTGCGTAAAGTAAGTTAAATTTTTCTTTAGAAGAGTCTTTTTATAATAATCTAAAATAACATCATAGTTTTATAAAAATATTCAATTCCTAAATATAAAATACAATTGCTTACTCTAGGTATAGTCGGAAGATCTCAATTTAAATTTTAAATGTCAGATTCAATTCACAAAGAAATGTCAGTCACTCA
>CAJUYG010001994.1:43818-68165 GCA_910591675.1 Galerucella calmariensis
AATATCTTATTTTAGGTACGTATAATTAATACAAACTTTTTTTCCATATTATTTACATAGTTATTAACAAAAGAACCTATTAAGAGAATGGCTATGTACTTTTTTTAATATTAACTTGATTTTTTTGCAGGTGTCTTACGTTATTTATTTTTATTAAAAATGAACTCCACCAATACTAATTTTTCTCAATTGGTGTGGATATTTTCAGTAGAATACTTTTATTATTAAAAGTCGACAGAAAATATGTAATACCTATGCAAGTAGCTATAAGCTAAGTCTTTTCATAAAAGGTCCCATTTTTCTTGATTGTCTTCTTCTTTTCTTTATCCCACAACTTCATTGAATATTACTAATTTTCAGATCAGTTGTACTCTGCCTTGCGGGAAAACTCTTCTATTCGTAAAAGCAACTAGTTTGGTTTTCTTTGGATCAACTGGAAGGTCCTTTTTAAGGCACTAGCCTTCCACGATTCCTAGAGAAATTCATAACAGTCTTCGGGAATTTCCCATTAGTGACAATCTCTATGTCGTCCGTATATGCTATGATTATTTAACCTGCACATCATGTCATCCATAATTAGTTTCCACAAATGTGGTGAAACTATTATACATAATATATTTTAATGTATTTAATACATAAAATTATTCATAGTGATCTTTAGAAGGCCATGGTTGTATGCCATAAGCTTTAGGGTACAGCTATTCTGAACTACACTATCATTTTATAGGCCAGTCGGTATGGGTTATTTCAGACCAAAAGTACAAGTAATTAGCAATACGGCTAATTTTTTTATAAGTACATACCTTGAAGTATGTAGATTAATATAAAAAAAAGTTTACCAGTCCAAACTAGAAAAAAAAAAACAAAAAACTTTTTTTTTTTTTCGAAATTTTTCAATATTTCACGCTGGGAAGAAGGTGGAGAGGAATAGAAAATATACCACGGTGTAGGGGAAGTGTTTTGCAATGAAAAAGGTCTCCTGCGTTTTTTTCGTCCGATCAATGGTTTGTCCGTAAAAAATTCGGTAAACTAAGTATGTGTTCCGCATCCGCGGGTTTTTCACAAGCTTTCAGAGTGTTTGGTTCCTGGCCCGAACACTCCTATTTTTCGAAAAAAAAGTTTTTTGATTTTTTTTCTAATTTGGGAAATCGATAGAGTGGTAAACTTTTTTTTTAATTAATCTACATACTTCAAGGTACTTCTGAAAAAAATCAGCCGTATTGCTAATTACTTGTAGTTGTTACCCCTATCGTCTGGCCTATTATATTGAATACATTAAAATATATTACCTGAAAGTTGTTTAAAAATCGTATCAAGTAAGTTTATATGTGCTAATAACAAATGCATATACTTATCATAGTATTATGAACAATATCAAAAACGTGTTAATTCTTGTTAAAGTTCCCAAAAATATGAGGGATGACTCATTCGATTCGGAATGACATCTAGAAAAATGTATCGAAAGTATAGCATTTAGTTTTCTTGAAATTATTAATTGTTAATTATTTTTAATTAATAGGGAATTTAAAAAAAGGATCTTTACACTTTTGTACTATCTGATTTCCACTATTCAACATGTTTTACATGGCTAGTCTTGAAAACATTTTCATATTTGTCGCTAGATGACAATCATAAGACCGAGTCATTGATTTTTGGAAGTACACCGTTTGACATTTTCTTTTAATAAATATTTTCCCTATAATATTTATTATGATATTTAACTTATCTCACACAGTAAATGCTAATTTTCGCCACAATGGACGCTAGTGTCTAATTATCGAGGAGACACTGGTTCTCCATACAAACTTGTCAACAAACCAATAACACTATCCGTTTGAAGTGCCTTTGATGTATGCTACACAATTGATTCACAATACATCTTTTTTGTCGACCGATAAAAACTTTTTAGTGTATTTTGTGCTAACCACCTTATCATAATAATTTCTGTTAGTTATTGAAATTGTTTTTGTGCATATTAGTTTAGTGGTGAAATGGGTATATTATAGGGTGTAACCAGACAAGATGGAAGAAGGCAAAACAGATCGGTGGCCAAGGTGGCTCAACTGCTTGGTACTACGGAACATTGCGTCAATCAGCATGTCGGATATCCAGAAGAGGTGAACTTATAAGTTTAGAAATTAGTTATTTTCTTTCTTCTTTGGTGTATTTTAATATTTGCTAATATAACGATATCATATTGTGACTAATGGTTATTAAAAACATTGACACGCTGTATACTTAAGGTTATTGGTAGAATTTCACTCGCTAATGTTTATTCTTTTCTGTTATCATCACTACAAATCCGATCTATCTATCTGCACTTGAAATATTATTTGCTTATTTACAGGTTCTGGCGTGTATTATTTATAAATTTTTGTTTGCATTTACATCTTGTTATTTAAAAAAGTTCACTTTTGACTAACAAAGGAACCTGTATGTGAACATAATCTAAATTTTAGAAATTTCATTAATAAACCATTTCAGAACACCTCTCTTTGACAGGTCGGCCATATTACTTTGGAGGATCAGTTTGGCATGTGCTATAAGTCAGTTGATTGTCAGACGGACTATGTAGAACAATGACAATATAATATATATTTTTTCAATAATAAAAACAGAGATCAATTAAATAGTCACCTCGTTTGGTGATTACTAATGTAATGGATGTATTCTCGATTAATACTTCTGTAGATTATAAGTGTGGAAGGGCCTCTGAATAGGTGGTGTTGCGGGTCACTTGGAGGTTCATCTCAAGAGGAATGAAACAACTACTTCTGGCACTGGGATATGTTTGTTTTATTGATGAAATACATTACGCTACATACTAAACTAATACTATGCATAAGTACCTAGTCGTATTGCATACTTATACGTAATGGTTAATTAATTACTAGTAGGTGACTATTCAACTTCTTCAAGTATTCTGTATCAACTTCTTTTTTTTAATCAATAATGAATGTATATTAATATAACAGGTCAAGTTCGAGCAAAACAGATAAACATATAATTGTTGTTGTCTTGCACCACGCTTGAACTTGACAATAACCTTCTTTATTTATATTTATATAATAATATGAAATATCTTCTGTAAGTTCCTTGTGGCATTAATTATTCTTTTGGGAATCAAACCACAATAATGTTTTTTATTTCGACGTTTCGGTAGCGTTCCAGCAAAAATATATTTTTTCGTTGTGTCAGATAGGGACCAAAAATTATTTTATTAATTTTATTACTAGTTAATCTTGACAACGGTAGCTGGAACTTTACCGAATAGTCGAAATAAAAAACATTATTGTGGTTTGATTCCCAAAAGAAAAAGAGAAAAAAGAATAATATTATGAAATGTTCGAACGTTCTGTTAAAATCAGATCAAGGGAATTTAATTCTTATTTTAAATATTAATATTATATTATTATATTGGGCATCACACTAATTAAAGTCTAACTGTCATTCGTTGTTTACCTGTAAAAAATGAAAACTAAATAGAATGTGACATGAGTTCTCCACAGCAATATGGCCGACCATTCTAACATCGTCTATAGGGCATGTCCACCAACTGACAAATTTACACTAATGGTAGTCGTACTGAGCAAAAACAATCATTTTATATTTATAATTTGTTTTTTGTACTGATTTAATGATCCTTTTATTATAAACAGTCAGATATAGCTTTGCCTTTGCCTATGTCGAAGAAAGCACAAAATCAAAATTAAATTAACTCAAACAAGATCAAGATAACTATTAGAACCACGTGTTGTGCAGAGAACGATTGTTTATCATCAGATTCATCATAGCGTGACGTCACGTAGACATGCCCAATATGGTAACTGTGTAACTTTGATTGTATAAAATATATCACATGACTTACGACTTCCGTTGCAGTAATAAAATGCTATATCGTTTTATATAAATATGATGCTGATGCCTTTGCATTACTGTCAATCCTTAGCATTTGTGTTAAGCTGATTTTTGACCCAAAATATTACTGACTGACAGGATGAGTGAAAAAATATTTAAAATTAAATTCTAACTTGCTCTTAATTTTTACCGAACATTTTATACAGGGTGAGTAAAAATGTTGCTTTTTGTGGTTGTTTGAATATATATTTTTATATTTCAAACTTAATGGATACTTTAGTATCATCCATCCAAAACACATGATCCGATGTTCAGTATGAGACAAAATATATGGAATGGTGAGCATTGCAAAGTTTCTTATAAATTACTTTGTGGTGTGTTAAGTTCTGTAATTTTTTGTTATTATAGTTTTAGCACTTTATTAAATTGTTAAATTCTGAAGACTTTGCTATCAGTTTTTTTATTAAAGGATCCTTCCCTTCGCCGGCACCACCTCAGCCACCTGTGCTTATTGTGGATCCTCCTAGTGTTTTGACTACAGCCTATTCAGCCAATCCGTTCCTTGTATTAGTTCATACAGGTTCTTTGCTGGTTGGTTGTAGAACTCTTCTGGAGTCGTTTGGGGTCTTCCATACAGTTTCTACCTCCTGTGGTTCAGCGTCTCACAGTTGCATAATATGTGCAGAGCTGTTTAGGTCTCCTTTATTGCATCTTCTGCATGTAAGGTCGCCGTTATAAGCCCTATTTTGTTCAGGTGGGAAAGTTTTCCGTAAGAAGCCCCGTTATGGTGCGGAGTTTGTTCCTGCTCATTAAGAGTAGTTCTTTCACTACTTTTCCTGATGGTTCTTTTATGAATTTCTTCCCATGTGTTTGCCTGGGCGAATTCTTCCAGTGTTTATTGTGCTGTTCTTTTACCCACTCTTTTAAGCATGACCTAGAGCATCTGGCTTTTGGAGCGTTTGGTTCCTGGACCATTGAATGTCATTTAATGAAAATGGCTTTGTTTTTTCATTTCATTAAAATAGGCGGCAATCCCATTTGCATCATCCGAATCTACTGATTAACTATCCATTTGAATGAATTTGTTGTCAACTGACGGATGTTTGCTAATATGATCAGAGTCGATGCGCCAATCCTAAAAGGTAGATCCAGTGCGTGTCCTGCTTTAACCAGAGAAAGACAGCACTACGAGTTTTGAAAGGACACTGCCGCCTGAATGGACACCCAAAAAGATCAAACTAGTGGAACAAGAAGAATGTAGATGCTGTGGAATGTAACAAGAAACTTACATTCACGTGCTTTCGGAATGCTAGAGCTGACGAACTGGCAAGAGCAGGGTGGTCAACCCTGATGAACGGACCCGAACCAGCTGTGGGCATTCCCAGATGCTCTAGGACACTCTAGATCATGGGTAAAAGAACAGCTCAATAAACACTGGAAGAATTCGCCCAGGCAAACGCATGGGAAGAAATTCATCAAAGAACCATCAGGAAAAGTAGTAAAAGAACTACTCTTAATGAGCAGGAACAAACTCCGCACCATAACGGGGCTTCTTACGGCAAACTTTCCCACCTGAACAAAACTCTGCACATATTATGCAACTGTGAGACGCTGAACCACAGGAGGTAGAAACTGTATGGAAGACTCCAAATGACTCCAGAAGACTTCTACAACCAACCAGCAAAGAACCTGTATGAGCTAATACAAGGAACGGATTGGCTGGATAGGCTGTAGTCAGAACACTAGGAGGATCCACAATAAGCACAGGAGGCTGAGGTGGTGCCAGCGGATGGCTTCTTTAATTAAAAAAAACTGATAGCAATTTAATAAAGTGCTAAAACTATAATAAAAAAAAATTACAGAACTTGACACACCACAAAGTAATTTATAAAAAACTTGGCAATATTCACCATTCCATATACAGATTGCGAAAAAGTTTAATCGCTCATACGATTTACACAAGTACGACAAGGATAATATGAGAAAAACTACTTGAAAGAGAGAGAAGAATGATTGTGGGCAGTTACGATGGGCGTATTTAGTTCAAGAGGCTGGAAGAATGTTCATCACCCCCCTATTTTAACCGCTGTTGCCAGAAGCGCAGATTAATTTCTACAAATTATGTTTTGTGTAAAATAGGGGGGCGATGAACATTCTTCCAGCCTCTTAAACTAAATACGCTCATCGTAACTGCCCACAATCATTCTCTCTCTTTCAAGTAGTTTTTCTCATATTATCCTTGTCGTACTTGTGTAAATCATATGAGCGATTAAACTTTTTCTCAATCTGTATTTTGTCTCACACTGAGCATCAGGTCATGTGTTTTGGATGGATTAAAGAATCCATTAAGTTTGAAATATAAAAATATATATTCAAACAACCACAAAAAGTAACATTTTTACTTACCTTGTATAAAATGTTCGGTAAAAATTAAGAGCAAATGAGAATTTCATTTTAAATATTTTTTTACTCATCCTGTCATCAGTAATATTTTGGGTCAAAAATCAGTTTAAAACAAATTGACAGTAATGCAAAATATTTATAATAAAAAGATTTTCCTAAATGATAAATTAATTGTGAAAATGCGCGCAAATTTCCTCGAAAGGATTCAAATGAAATGTGCCCACGGCCCCTCTTGTGCTCATGAGATCAAACACTACAACATATCAAAAATTCAGAACAGTTGACCCAGATCTATTTTGCATCAGATAAGTGCGGGGTTCCTTATTGATTTTATTTTATACTATTAACTACATAACAAAAAGTCTAATAGCGTAAGATCAGGAGATCGTGCTAGCCATTATATCTGGGCATATTCAAGTAGTTCTAAAAATTGAGAATAAAGAGGCTTGAAAAAATTTGGTCGTTACAAATGTCACTTGAAGAGATTTGATGTTTGGATAAAATATTTTCCTTGCAAATTGTTATTTCACATTCTAAAATTGTTATTAGATTTTTCATAAATGTTTCCACACTATATACTAAATATATCTTTTTCTACTTCCGTCGCTAAAACCGCATCTAAAAAACGAGTTTGACGTTTGCAAAACGTCAATAGTGTTTAAAGTGCGAAAAGTCACATCTCGTTTATCTTTTGTTTTTTAAAAGTCAAAGGGTATCTTCTGTAATTTGTATTTAATATTCCGTGATAATTTTGTAGCTCTGTGTTATTTGATGACACGTCAGTCATTGTCTATCATGTTGTGAATATAATTGAAATAATATAACTATGATGCTTTTTCTTCCTGCGGTCGTAGAAAAAGTATAGTAAGCACCTAGGGTCAAAAACATTTTTAGTCACTCGTGCCTCAGAAAAGCATGACTAAAGTAACGTTTTCGACAGTTGGTACTTATTATATTATTGTGTCATATTTACATCATTTGTTTTTCCAATCGAACAGCTTTTTACACGTTTAATTTTTGTAAAATTCATTCATTCATCTATTGCTTTTTCTTGCACTTTGTCTGTAACTAAATTTATCGTTCTAAGTTTTGTTTTAAAATCCGATATTTTATAATTTTGATTATGTAGGTTGAATGGTGTATAAAGAATATGAGCGATATTATGGAATTATTATTTAGAAAGGACGTCGGATCGACTTTCGGCGATGTATCCGAAATTATACAGTCGGCTTTGAGAACTGTCATACAGAGCCACATAAAAATGGAAAGGGACAATCCACATGCAGTAAGTATTACGAGAGCAACTTGGTAAGCCAGTGACATCTTGAATTTCCAATGCGGTAACTTTAAATTGAACACTGCAATATCACTAACTTATCAAATAGTCCAGTAACTGAAGACCTGAAAATAGGCAAACCTATCAATATATTTGTCCAATATTTTTTTGTGGCTTGATTTGTAGGTCTTGACAGGTACTTCAAAGGGAGAAAAAGTTCTCCAAGACTGCCCTTTAGCTAAGGGCCCAAAATGGCCCCTAAAGTCCCCAAAAAAACGGTTTTCTGCCAATATCTCCCGAAATAGCCAAGTTAGACAATTTTTGTTTGTATAAAAAATGAAGGTAGTTGAATTATCTACAAAAATGGTCCCTATCATTTTTTTCGCAACACGAATATTTTTTGCGAAAATGGCCTTTGAAAAAACCAAAATTTTTACACCGAATATTTTTGTGGTTTCTTACTAAATTTCTGCTCGAGGGCTTCGGACATACATAGATTTTCACCTGTTAGACTTTGGAGACCTATTGCAATCGTATGGAATGCTTATGAAAACTGCCCCTCTTTTTTCCTTCTCTAGAGAAGCAGGTCTGTCGCAGAATAAACATTTGTTTTGAAAATCAAACTTAGTCGCTCTTAGCTTTTGCTTTTTAGGGCTCGTTAAATGATCTAATCGTCTTGAAGAGTGCTTTACGAAGTCGGTGTACACAAACTTGTCTCTATTTTTAACATAGAGTCTCCTGCAGCTGTCGTGCATCTTGACAGAAGATTGTCGTTGTAAGGATAGATGAAAATTGTCAGCTCTTTCTTTGCTCACAGAAATCAAGTTTTCCAAGCCTCGACTGACATTGACCATATTATCGACAAGATCCTCGTTACAAACTAAGCATTTTGGAATGGAGTCCTCTTCCATGGGTGTCCAAGATTACAATAAAAAATAAATAAATAATAATAATAAATTCAAATAGTTAATTGAAAATCCAGCAAACCTTCTCCTTTATATTCCCTCTTGATGCAACACTAGCAAGTCAAAATTGTCACTTACTCACTTTAAAAAATTCTTCTTTTTAATTGATCAATTGATAATCGTAAAATATTTATATAATAATTTATAAAATATTCATATAATATTTATAAAATTCGTGCAAACGGTTACGACTGCTCCAAAAAACAACAAAGATTTAATGTCAACAATAGCAGACCACTGAAGTGGTCGCGTGGGTACACGTGGTAAGGTTAGGTACGATTCTCTCTGGTGGAGGGAGCATAAAAGACTTAAAAGAGGCGTACTCAGCAACAACGCGCTGAAACACCTGCCAAAGCGAGGACTGGTATTACTGACAGCCATCATCAATGGAATACTTAGGACCAAGCACTTCCCGAAGCCGAAGTAGTGATGCTGAACAAAAATGGACAAAGCCCAAAATTTCCTCAGAACTACCGACCCATAAGCCTACTCCCAACGATGAGTAAGATAGCCGAGAGGGTCATTCTGAACAAACTACAAGAGGAGACAAGAGCAATAGGAATACTGCCAGAAGAACAGTTCGGATTTAGAAAACACCACGCAGCAGAAGACCAAGTATTGAAACTAGTGGAATACACAACAAGGATTCAACAGGAGCCATCTTCTTGGACATCAGCAAAGCCTTCGACAGAGTCTGGCACGAAGGTCTGATCTACAAGATGAAAGAAGCAGGATACACGACGTCACTCACCAAACTAGTCAACAGCTACTTGAAGGACAGGACATTCAGGATCAAGATAGGACCAACCAAATCCGAACTGGGAGTTACAGAAGCAGGAGTTCCACAAGGAGCAGTACTGTCAGCACTGCTCTACAACATATACACGGCAGACATTCCTAAGACGAACAACACCATGATGGTCCTCTACGCAGATGACACAGCCATAGTGACAAGAAGCACTCAACCAGCTATGGTGACACAACGACTACAAGAAGCCGTTGAAAGCATAGACGACTGGTGTACGACGTGGAAGATAAAGGTCAATGCAGAGAAAACCCAAGCAGTCTACTTCAAGAAGAGGAGGAAAATACCAGAAGAAAACATAGAAGTGTCAGGACATGAAGTACAATGGAGTAACAAAGCGAAGTACCTAGGAGTCATCTTGGACCAAGGATTGACCTTCAGAGAACACGTCGAATACGCAGTCAACAAAGCAAGACAAGCTAGAGGACGACTAGCTGGACTCATAGGCCGGAGATCCAACCTGGAGCTAAAAACGAAGATTAAGCTGATCAACGCAATCATCCTACCCATCCTGATGTATGCCTCCATAGCCTGGGGACACGCAGCGCCAAGCACACGAAAGAAGGTACAAGCTCAGCAAAACATCTGCCTGAGACAAGCCACAGACGCACCATACTACGTCAGGAACGATCAGCTCTATCGGGAATTAGACCAGAAGAAGATCATCGAAGTCATGAAAGCCAAAGCCAGGAGAAGATTCGAAGAACTGAGGACACGCCCAAACACTCAACTGAGAGAACTCACGGAATATACCAGAGAAAACTATAACAAACACGCACGACCAAGGAAACAGCTAGAATAAGGACAGCAATGAGGACAAACACCAACAGGTAAGTAAAAGAAGACCACTTACTTAGAGATCCTGCCTGTCCATAGAAAAGACCGGCAGGAAAGCTAGTAAGGCCAGCTTTAACAAGTGGATCCACTCGCCAAGGTCGTCTTTAGTCGCAGTACGTCGGCTAAGGATTTGTACCTTTTTGAGGCAGCGACATGCACACACCCCGCGAGCGACGAAAAATCAAGAAGACCAGCGAGAGAAAAGTGACTATCACTACCTCGAGAAGAAAAGATGAACGCCAGAACTTTTCCATAAACCAAGAAAAGAAGATGGACAAGCCCAGTAGATAGGACTGAGGCCTCATCGGAAGAGATGAGGGGTGGAGGAATGTTCTTCCCGGGATGCATTGCTCCTAGAGAAGTGCATCCTGGAAGGGGCGGGTTTGATAGAGGTGTGTGTGTGTGTACAAGAGAATAATAAACATAAAAGAACGGCGCTCAAATATGGGGAACAAGTTGTATGGGTGGAAAGGTCAGAATATAAGCGTGGGTATTAATTCTCAAAAAATTAACAGCGGAGAACAAAAAGCATTTAAAAAAAGGCCGGTTTTCACCCGTGTTACCAATTTTCCCGGTCCCTGGAAAATGAGTGCATTGTATTCCGAATAAAAATATTGGTTCAGAGAGTAGACATAGTAAGCTTTCAAATGGTGTGCATTTAATAACAAAATAATTGAACATTAGTTCTTTATTTTCGCTTGTTTACAAGATTTGTGAGAACTCCGAAAACGACTGAAAAATGCAAATAAATAAATAAACTTTTTTATTGAAACGCCACAAACATACTGAAAAAAAAATTTCTAGGAACATTCAGGACCTCCCCAGACCCCATTTGAAAAAACAAGGGATAATAAACCATTTAAAATAAATAAAATGTCAATAATTTAATGGAAGAGGCCAAAATATTGGGGAAAAATAACATTGGCCACTTTTTGCAATGTCCTCGACGGGCTAGAACGGGGTTTAAGGTACGCATATTGATACCTACGGATATTCCCATTACAATGAACTTTAAATCATCGAAAAATATTAATTTTTGACCGAGTTCTGGAAGAATTTGTCCGCCGGTTTACAAGTTAATTTTATAGACGGTAGCATTTCTAGAGGTAGTGCAGCCGCGTAAGCGAGGGGACGTTTGGATGCGATTATCTCGAAAACTATTGAATTCTCGAAAAAAATGATAAGGACCATTTTTGTAGATAATTTAACGACCTCCACTTTTACAAAAATTGTCCAAATTGCATATTTCGGGATATAATGGCGGGAAATCGTTTTTTGGGGAGCGTCAGGAGCCATTTTGGGCCCTTAGCCAAGGGGCAATCTTGGAAAACTTTTTCTCCCTTTGAAGTACCTGTCAAGACCTACAAATCAACCATAAAAAATGATTGTACAAATATATTGATAGGTTTGCCCCTTCAATTACTGGACTAAAACTAGCATATTAGAAAAGTAATAAAAACATTATTTTATTTGTATATTTTTAGAGTAATTTGGTTGCCGTAATGATCGACATATTTAGACAAATGACCAACGAACACTACAACAATTACATAAACAGCTTCTCCACCAATTTCGACGTATTGGACTTCCTAATGGAGATCCTGGTGGTGTTCAAAGAACTCGTAAGCAATTCGGTGTTTCCTAAAGATTGGTGTGACATGTTGATGTTGCAAAACAGTATCATACTCAAATCTCTGCGATATTTTTCTCACACCATTAGAGATTGCTTTTTTCAAAAATTCGAACACGACGCTTGGAATAATTTTTTTCATTGCGCCATAGCTTTTATGACTCAACAGACGCTGCAACTAGAAACGTTTTCTTTTAATAAAAAAATTAGGATATTGGATCTGTTTAATGATATGAGGACAGAAATGGGATTCGAAATCAAATCGATGTGGTTTAATCTAGGTAAGTTGTGATAATGTTTTATTTTAGAGAAGAAATTTTATCTTGAACTGTTATTTTTAAATCTGCGTTTAAAATTTTTAACACAAAAAGCACTATATGCAAAGTTTGGAATAGTCGCGACGCAAAATTAGATCCATAAAACTTTCAATTTTTTCTAATAATGGATTCCGATAGAAATGGAAATTTTCATGGCCATAATGAAAATTTTCCAAAAAAATATTTTTTTTTTCGACTTTTTTTCGAAATTTTTATCATGACCCCCCAAGTTTTATATACTCAATAGAAAGGTCTTGAGGAGTTCTTCAAAAAAGGATTCGGCAATTTTCTCCAAAAAAGTTGCCTTTATATTTTCGAGTATAATTCCAATGTCAACAATCGTCGGTACAAGTCATTATTTTTCCCAAAATCCGTTCCACCCAATCTACATGAAACCACCATTGGGCACTCTGACAAATTTTTTTTTAAATATATAACCCTAACGACGCCACTGATAGATTTTTTTTTTGGGTGATTCCCTACACGTCAAGCATAATCATTTTCGGTCCTCTATATTTTTGCATTTTCGCAAAATTTCGATACGACGTCTCCTTCACCTTCAAAAACCCAGCTCAAGTTGCCCGTTATGGGAAACTTTTTTATTATTAATATTGCGAAAAAAAACTAATTTTTCATAAAAAGCTCTGTATGATTTAAAATGTAAAATCCAATCTTTAGGTATTGAAATCTCCAAATAATATACGAGTTATATCAGAAAAATGTCTAATAAAAAATTAACTCATTTGTCATCAAAAATTTCATAACCTCCAAGTTTACCCACTTCTATGCTGCTGAATTTGAATGCACTTAACCAAATATATGTATTTTACCATTCTTAATTTACATTCCACTAGTGATATAATAATAATTACATCATAAGTCGGTCGAGTGTAAACGGCTCTTGTTGGCATACTTTCTCTTTAAACTAACCTAAAAAAAATTCAAAGCCGTACTGCTGATACCATACCCGTTGCCATAAGGAAAAAATCATCGTGTTAAACATCATTTAGACATAGCTGTAGATTTAAACTGCTTCAGTTCGGACTTTTTCGTCCAAATCCTCCTCCCAAACTTCATCACCGTCAACAACTCCGCTTCAGACCCTCAATCTCCGTAATCTCTCATTCCAATTTTGGTCTCAGAAGGAACTTTTTATATCACTCAAAATACCTCCTCAAAAACCAAGAAACAGCATCCATCACACTCTCCAAACAATTATCGAGATAACTTGCATTATCCTGATAAATGCAATCCCTTCCTCCCGTAGGATGGTAATCGAGACGCTCCGTCACCTGATTCCGTCTTATTACAACTCTGCTCTGTTCAAGGAAAGAACAGCACTGCATTTTTAAATGTCTCGCCAATCTCCCAACCTCGGACACGACAATCATTTTCTCCCACACCAAACACGCGCCGAAACAGCGAAAGCTCCCCAGAAAAGTGCACTAAATGCCGGAAGAAACGTGCGTGGAAAGCAACCGGACGATCACGGCGCCAAGAGGAGCAGCTGCCTGCAAATCGCAACAAAACAACTGCACTTGACTACACTTATGAAAATAAAAATAACAAACACCTTCCCTTCCTTATCTGGGATGCCTACTATGCAGGTTTTCTGTGGGTTGTTCCTGCATCTAAATTCGCAACGTTCAGAACAGCGATACGTTGCGGAAATTAACCAAATGGCCATTCTTTGGGTGCACAAAGACAGCTGTCCCTACCGCGACCTTCAAATCATGCTTTAAAATCATTCAGATCAAGCTCTGAAGAAGACAAAGTCTCCTATAACATAGTAGAATAAAAAATGTAGCTTTTGCTTTGCTTTATCCGATGAAGGATAATCTTGATGTCAAAACTTCAATCAAAATCATGCTCGAACAAAAAATACGTTCAATACATTTTGTGGCATAGGGTAATAGAGGAGTTCAGTCTAAAGTCTGTGGCCAACAAAAGTGGTTTTTTCTGACAAGAATGACAGTTAAGGTCTACCCTTCAAAACATAAGATTTTTGCATGTTTTTTTAACATCTATATATATGAATACTCAACATATCGGTGGCCAATAATTCTAGGAACTCTTGGCATGTCACCATTTCATTTCTGTTATCTGTCACTAGTTATGTCAGATGTCACTGGAAAAAGTAATTAGAAGAATAGAGATACAACTAAATAGAAATGCTACAAAAATCTAATCGAAAATGGACATACACAATTAAACGAATATCAACAAAAATAAATATAACATATAACTGACATTTGACATAACCAGTGACAGAATAACAGAAATAAAATGGTGACTTGCCAAAAGTTCCTAGAGTTATTGGCCACCGATATGTTGAGTATTCAGCTAAAAAGTCATTTTAAATTTCAAGATATACGCTTCGGGGGTGTATTCATAATTTTAATAAAGCAATATAGATATTCGCAATGATAAAAAACATGCAAAAATACTTGTTTTGAAGGGTAGACCGTAACTGTCATTCTTGTCATAAAAACAGCTTTTGCTGGCGACACTGACCTTATACCGAACTCCTCTATATTGTGAAATGTTTTATTATTTTGATGTAAATTATTCCGAATGACACACCCAAAATCATTGGTGATTAGATAAAAATGTCCATTATAATACTACCACGAGTACCCAACTTAGCAGCATACTCATTAGGCGATTTTTTCTACGGTATACCTAGTATGGATGCTTGTGGTGTTCGACTTGCTAAACCGTTATATTGCATACACGTAGTACATTTGAGGTACCAAACTATACCTGGTATATTAGCAAGAAAAAATCGCCGATTGAAATCAGCAATATTTGCACGCCATAGAGGTGGTTTGAAATGATTTTAAATACCACAGAACTTTAAACTATATTTTCCAAGCTCATATTGATTTAAAAAAAAGCATTGGTGAGGTTTTTAGATGCCACTTGATGATGTTTTTTTTAATTAACGGTTTTACCATTTTTACAAAAGAATGTTCATTCAGTATAAAGAGTTCATACATAAGTAAGTAAATAAAAAAAATTATTAAAAATTAAATTGATATGCTTAAATATTTAGAAGCTTAACTGATTTCTTAAACGTTGATGTAGATATTCCAAATAACTCCAGACTACCACCATGTTTATTGGCAGATTTTAAAATTCTTGTGATTGGTTCATTTTGACCATAATTGGTGGTATGAAATGGAATATTAAATATCTCGGTATTACGAGTTCTTCTAGTATTAGTATTAAAACATATTAAACGTAATACCTCTGGAATTTGAATACTACCATTCAAAATTTTATGGAGAAAACACAAATCTGCTCCCAACCTTCTATGGTGTAGGGTCGAGATATTAAATTGAAAGTATAACATATGTGTATTTTTGCCTATTGAAACCCATTTTGTATGCGCATACTCTCAAAAATTTATTTTGTACTTTCTCAATGCTTTCAATATCATATTCCAAAACTGATTGCACCAAACTAAAATACAACATCTTTGAAGTTTGCACAGAAAAGGACTTGCTATTTCTAAGTACACATCCCAATGTCTTTAATGCCTTAGTAGTAGTTTCGTTAATATGATATTTAAATGTTAATTTAGAATCGAAATTTATTCCTAGATCTCCGATTATTATGTTCCTGTAGAGGTACATTGTTCATATTGTAACAATAGTTGACAAGGTTATTGAATAAGAAAAACCTATTGGGTTCATTTTTCCTAAACGTCTTATTTTGATAAAATTTGTACCGCTGTTTCAATTATCGTAAAAAATTTGCTTGCCCGAAAAAATATTCCTTTTATTAAAAAATTAACATGATTACCAGATTTTTGAACCAAAATTTTAATCTAACCTTGAATTTGAAAATAAAAAAAAGCTTGGTTCCATATCGGGTTAAAATAGTTGTAAAACTTTTTTGCTCTGATACAGCGTCTTGTGAATATCTGACTTCGTTTCAGGTCAAAATAAGGTTCAATTCGTACCTTCATTGGTAGGTCTCATCTTAGAAATGACCCTGATACCGGAACCGGATCTCCGCAAGGCCACCATTCAAATATTTTTCGATATGATGCAATGCGAATTTTATTCATCGAAATACGAGACTGAAAGTTACGGCGATACCAAGCGGGATTCATCCCACATCAAAGGGAATTTTTCCGATTTTGAAAACGAGATGATCGTCAAATTGGACGCGTTGTTCGAAGGCGGTAAAGGCGATCACGATTACAAAAATATGTTTCACGACATAATGGTGGATCTGTGTTCGAAACACACGTCGATGAAGGACGAAGGCGTTAAGTTTGTCAAAATCGTTTCGAGGTTAATGGAAAGTTTGTTGGAATACCGGACCATTATTACAGACGAGAACAAGGAGAATACCATGAGTTGTACAGTTAATTTATTAGTAAGTATTTAACTTTGCTTTAAAAAAATCTATGGGAAATGACCTAATTTTATATGCGATAGTTCTTAGCACGTAGAAATGTGGACTCTTTACCTAGGGCACAACACCTAGGTGAATACTTTATACAGAGTTCGGCAAAAGTCTGGGACGGGACAAATATCGAAGAAAATATAAATTTTTTGAAAAATCCTTTTATATCACAAATTTTACTAACAAACTATAATTTGAAAATATTTTGAAATAAACTGGGTGTTCCAATAAAGTGTGGCGTATCAAAGTTTTATTTTTTTCTATGGAACACCCTATATTTTATTGCATTTTCTGATTTCCCCTAAAAAATATAATACTCCTTCATGATGGTTCCCTATATCTAAATACAGAGGGTTCCGAGCTATGCTAACTTTTTTAAAAATATGAACATTTCGAAAACAATTAATAACTCATTGATATAATAAATTCTAGCAAATTTTCTCTTACATCTAAGTAGTTGGACATTCGTTGAATGTATTCCACGATTGAGTACTGAATATCTCTTTACAGGGTGCTCAGAATTTTCAGTTTAATTATTAGATCATTCAATGTGCAGTATCAGGCTTATTTTAAATGGAACATCCTGTATTTTAATAATTCATCGTATTCAAAAAATGTCGTCTTTCGAATGGTATGAGGGTGTCCTAGACGTATTATACTTTTCGTGCAATTTACAATTTTTTTAAATTTTATGCTAAATCGATTTTAAAACATCTGCAATTCTCTCTAAATTTCAAACTAATGATCTTGGCATAGTTGTTGTAAGAAACTAAATAGATCATGTTCTAAGCCTTAAGAAAATATATGGTTTTGCTATCCTATACCGAGTGGTTAAAAAGATATAGCCACTCTCTCAGAAAAATCACTGTCACATTTTATGAAATAACAAAAAACAAAAAAAGTTTCACACAATACGAGTGTTATGTTGAAGATTGGTTCAATTATTATTATTTAGAACATTAAAATACAACATGAATAAAAATGGAACTAACAGCAAACAACTAAAAGTAATAAACTTTTTGTTTTTTGTTATTTCATAAAATGTCTAGGTGGATAGTGATTTTTCTGCGAGAGTGGCTATATATTTTTAACCACTCAATATATATATTTTCTGAAGGCTTAAAACGTGATTTATTTAGTTTCTTACAACAGCTATGCCAAGGTCATTTAAGAAAATTGAAAATTACACGAAATGTATAATTCTTAGGTATAGGACACCCTCATACCATTCGAAAAACTAAATTTTTTGGAATATGATGAATTATTAAAATACAGGATGTTCCATTTAAAATAAGCCTGATACTGCACATTGAATGATCTAATAATTAAACTGAAAATTCTGAGCACCCTGTAAAGAGATATTCAGTACTCAATCGTGGAATACATTCAACGAATGTCCAACTACTTAGATGTAAGAGAAAATTTGCTAGTACTTATTATATCAATGAATTATTGATTATTGTTTACGAAATGTTCACATTTTTAAAAAAGTCAGCATAGCTCGGAACCCTCTGTATTTAGGTATGAAGGAGTATTCTATTTTTTCAGGGGCAATTAGAAAATGCAATAAAATATAGGGTGTTCCATAAGAAAAAATGTAACTTTGATACCCCACACTTTATTGGAACACCCTGTATATTTCAAAATATTTTCAAATTATAGTTTAAGTTGGAGTAAAATTTGTGGTATACAAAGATTTTCCAAAAAATTTATATTTTCTTCGATATTTGTCCGGTCCCGAACTTTTGCCCAACTCTGTAGATGAGGGATTAAAGCCTGCAGACATCCTAAAATCCCTCGGGGAAATAGGCCTAAAGGAGTTATAGTCTCTGAGACTTTGCACAGGAAGCAGGTAGAAGTAAGGGGACACAATAGGTATTTTAGGTCTCAGTGAATGATACCCCTTGATAACCAACCGGGGTTGGTAAATTGCGCACAGCGGTCAGTTGGTAGCCAGGTATACCCAAAATGTTCCTTTTTCATAGGTAAATTGCGCACAAGTGACCTTAAGGAGGGTAAATGGCAGACAACTTTCTACCGATTCCACGAATTTTAAAAGTTACCAGAGAATCAAAGGATTATCCCCTAATGACTTTACGATAACAATTTGAGGCGTAGGTACACAGATCAGTTTAGTTTTTGCATTTACACTTCGATCAACGGGTTTGGGCCTGGGTTTTCTTGTTGTTGTTTTTTTTAATTTTTGTTATTTCTTATTTTCTGATATTTTTATGGACCAAGGATACAATTTGACCGCTGTGCGCAATTTCGAACCTACGGCCGCTGGGTTGTAAGCCCAGTATCCTACCAACTGGGCTAATCTGCTTAAATTCAATCACATCGAATAGAAGGTTAAAGGCTGCTTGGACGCATGCGCACCTCAACTACTAAATTTGGGAAGTGCCGAGGTTCAATAAATTAAATTTGACAACGTTGGTGCGAGTCGGGTAAATAAGCTCTCGTTCGGGAGCCATGCTATGTGACCGGCTAGACGCTAGTTATGTCTTCGAGTGCTCAAGAGGAGAAACATTTTTATTTGTAGTTTTATTTTGCTTGATCTGAAACCCCACGAAATGAAATTAAGTAAAATTAGGTTTTTCAAACCATTGGCAACAATTTCGTCACTTTGTGAGTTGCTTTTAACCTGTACATATGTATATATGAGGAAAAAACCCATATCCACAAGGTCCGATCGGGTAGCAACTTTACATAGTTGGTATATTTATACCATAATTTCAGCCTCAATTTTCATAAAATACATTACTTTGCAAATTTGAAAAAAACAATAATTCGATTTGTTTTAGGATTTTTATTCGGAAATAAACAAAAAAGAAATGTACATAAGATATTTGAACAAATTGTTCGATCTTCATTTGGAATGTGAAAATTTCACGGAAGCCGCCTATACTTTGGAATTACACGCGAAATTATTGAGCTGGTCGGACGAGCAACTAAGCTCGTTGTTGAAAGGAGATAAGTTTAAAGCGAACAAACATAGACAACTCAAGGAGGAACTTTACTATACGATTATTGAAAATTATAGTAAAGGAAAGGTATGTATCGACATACGCCTTTAAAATCTAGATTTTTCATCAGTTTTCTTTCGAATTTACTAACATATATAAGCTTCCTTGAATTTTTTCGCATATTTTTTTGGGTGGCTGCAATCGATATATTTTGAATTAGTGCAGATTAAATTGGATATTATTTTTCGGCCTTCTTTTCATCAATTTTCAATTTTCTAAACCTCTAAACTTGATAAACTTTGAATAAATGTTTATTATATTTTGGGTAATATTTTCGTTAAACTTTTGTACTTATAGTTTTCACCTATTTTTCCATCAGTAATTCATTTTTTCTGTATTTATCCACTTGGTATATGCACTAGGTAAAATTTACTATTTTACGTCTGAATTTTGTATCGTTATTACCTTATTTTCAGCAGTTTTCCATTTTTTTTCATATTTCTCCATTTATATACATTTTGGGTAAGATTTACCATTTTCTCCATGAATTTTCCGAACTACTGTACTTTAAATATGCACGAGCATATAAAAATCCGGCCACCAAAAAATTGATACTTTTTGAAAAGTAGTTATGTCTTGAATCACTTCTCTGATTTTGTTATTTCAAATTTCGGGTAAAACACATTTTCACATTCATGTGTATTTTTATAATTCAACTACAATTCAACAACAAAAATTTCAACCTCTTCTGAAAATGTATCGGATTTTCCAATCGGTCAGTGTACTTAGGATAAATATTTTAATATCTTTTCCAGCAGGTTCCTTGTGTTATATTCATTTTTTTGTTCGTTAATTTCTTGGGAGATAAATCCGCAATAAAACGTTGAAAGTAAAAATATAAAAAAAGATTATGGTTTTGTTTCCCCAGAAAATCTAAATTTTCTTACTTTCCAATATTTTAATTTAATTACAAATAAGGGGTGTTATTTTAAATATTTTTATTCTCACAAAGTTTTTGTTTCGATTTGAAAATTCTACTTGCGGAAGATTCAATGGTTCGCCGTTTAAACTGTGACGTACATTACATAAAAGAGAAGATAGGAACGTAACGGTTGACATAGGATCACTATTCTGTCGTCTTCTTTTTTAAAATCGTGATGAAGTAATAGGTTGTACTTATGTTATATTGCTTTTATATTGAATGTCTTTTTACGAAATGTAGTGTGTATTTTACTTTTTTGTAGATGTGGGAGTGTGCAATTAAAAAATGTCAAGAATTAGCAGAGCAATATGAGCAAGAAACTTTCGATTACGATCGATTAAGCGATCTACATCAAAGAATGGCTGTTTTTTACGACGATATAATGAAAAAGGCTCGTGCCGAACCGGAATATTTCCGCGTTGGATATTACGGTAGGGGATTCCCCCAATTTCTCCGTAACAAAGTGTTCATATACAGGGGAAAAGAGTACGAAAGATTGGCGGACTTTAACGCTAGGATTTTGAATGAGTTTCCCAAAGCGGAATTATTGAACAAACTAACGCAACCCGGAGAAGAAATCGTCGGATCGGATAAACAATGTATCCTTTTTTTATTTTTTATTTATTTTTTTCGCTAAAAATAAAAACTCATTTTTCTTAACAATTCTTTAGATATTCAAATAAACAAAGTGGATCCTGTAATGGACGAGAAGAAACAAAGATTTTCAGGGAAGCCGGTCTCCGATCAAATCGTTAAATTTTACAGAGTTAATAACATTCAAAAATTCACCTTCTCCAGACCGTTCACAAGAAAAGATCCTCTTATTGAAAGTACAAATGATTTCGCACATCTTTGGTTGGGTGAGTATTTTTGACAATCTTCTTTTTATTTCTATAATTTTTTGTTATAAATCAAACTCTACTAAAACGGTTCTTTTTATCACAATATCAATTTTGGAAATAACACGGAGAGTAACACAGATATGGACTGCTGGTTTTCTGTTCCATCTGCAATGAAATGGTCTGCTTAAGCTTGTAGATCGTCCATTTTCTCCCAGGGATTGAATCACCTCCAAACTTCTGATTAAATTTAACAAGCTATGAACTTAGGTACCTACAATTTTGTGAAGGCTTATTATTCTCATGTTATCATTGATGTGACGACATGGATCATTCACACGAAGTAAATAAAGTTAACTTTAGCTTGTATTCTTATTTTTTATGGAAAACGGTATTATACAGGGTGTCCCATGACGTTTTGGCAGTCACTGTCCACACGAGGTATATGAAATTTGTCAGCTTCAAACAGTTGACATTGATGCTTATACACTCAGGTGCAAAAAAACGGGCTCCCCTATTTTTTTCTCAAAATCGGCTATATTTGTTTATTATTTTGGCTTTTGGTTTACACTTTTTATATTTTACCAGCAAAGGACTTCCTCCTGGTATAAAAAGACAAGAATATGTTACTTAAACTAAACTTAATAAACAATGACATAAATAAAGGAAAAATACATGTATACTTAGTAAAATTTATGTTACAACAGCAAACTTTAGAGGTACAGAAAACAAAATTTAACACATAAAATAGACTTTGGTATTTGGTATTTCCTCCTCTAGCCCTAATTATTGCTTGCATACGGCGTGTCATTCCACTAATGAGCTCACGAACTGCATTCTGAGGAATATTCTCCCATTCTTCTTGAAGAGCTACACGAAGATCATTTAGTGTGGTTGGTGCTATAGCACGACTTCTAACACGTCTGCCTAAAATGTCCCACACATGTTCTATAGGATTTGCGTCCGGAGAACATGCTGGCCAGTTCATTTTTTCAATGCCAACTTCTGTCAAGTATTCACTGTCGCATCTCGCTGAATGAGGTCTAGCGTTGTCCTGCATCAGGATAAAGCTATCGCCAATAAATGGAGCGAATGGAACCACCTGATATGCCAAAACTTCCTCAATATACCGTTGTGCAGTCAGTGAGCCCCCATTGATAAACACTTATTTCCTTAGAGGCTTCACTTACCATTACGGAACCTCCGTTATGACTCAGCCTAGGGCTAAAAGCACATTCTTGGAATCGTTCCCCATTTCGTCTCCATACTCGTTTTCGTCCGTCTGGTGAATGTAGCGAGAACCTGGACTCATCGGTAAAGAGTATATTACTCCATTGCATAAGATTCCAATTGCTATGTTCACGAGCAAAGTGACGTGGAAGTAACTTAGGCCCAGTTGCTGGCCTAAAAGCTTTTAACCCAACCTCATGTAATCTTCGGCGAACTGTCCATTTACTTACATTTTTACCACGAACCTCCAGAAGTCGATTTCTTGTCTGTACTGAAGTCAAATGACGATCCCTTAGAGAATTTAGTACAATAAATCTATCATCTTGAGCGGTAGTTACCCGTATTCAACCACTACCAGGCCTTCTTGTGTTTCTTCTAGTATCCCCAAAACGTTGTAACACCCTTTGAACGGTAGAACGACTAACATTGAGTAATCGAGCCACATATCTTTGGCTTCGACCATCTTCCACAAGAGCTACTGCTTTAGCACAATCTTCACCACTTAAAACCATAATTAAGACTTTAAAATTGTCAACGTTGATATTGACACTATTAACATTAACAAAAAATTACCACATAAGCTCCTTTCGAATTGCGTGAATGAAATATGGAACTTTTGAATTTGAATTTTTCAAAATGTTTTTTTTTTTTATGTAAAACGAGAAAATACACATGTGTTCCAACTTTTTGTATTTAGAATGAAGTCCTTTGTTGATAAAGAATACAAAATATAATTTAAAAACCAACATAATAACCAAATTAAGCCGATTTTGAAAAAATAATAGGTGGCCCGTTTTTTTTGCACCTGAGTGTATTTATTATGAAATGACTTCTCCGTTTTTCCTCTAGATTCCGGTGACGTGATCTCAACATATATTTTATAATCGGGATAACCGGGAGGTGTATTATTACATTTTTGGATTCATTTTTCATAAACAAATTCAACCATACCAAATTTGTGTTGTTTTGTACCGGACGGCTGATTAAGAGACTGAAGACTGAATGTCAGAAACAATTTATGGTACATCTAGACTCAATAAAACTGTTATATTTTTTGTTCAGTTTCATGGTATTTGATAAACGTTAGGTGGCGGTGATTGAACAATTGTTTTGTTTTCAACTTTCAACTTTTTTTGTGGATCTTCAAATGCGATGCTATATTTTTTAATCATTTATTTGAAAGATGATGGAATTCCAAAAAAGGTAAAAACCGCATCTATTTTCTAAGTGAAGATACAAGAAAAAAATAGGTACCTATACAAAACAATAGAATTTTGACAAACTCAGTATCGTTGTAAAGATAACCAACAATTAATTATGTAACAGCAATAGCAAAAATAAACAATGTATATAGTGGTTAATTTTTTTGGAAATCCACTGTGTGAATGTGTATTATATTTTAGTAAACTACTCAGGAACATTAGGTACTTGCTGCAATAAATGTATAATTGCTTCGTTTTATGAAAAATATAACATAATAATATATAATGAATACAATTGATTTAGTATGATATTAAACTTATACTTACTTGCTTCATACATGCTGTAAATAGTATCAGGAATTGCAAATGCATCAACTATTGCAGTTTCACTTATATGTTTTTTTGAATGTGACTTTAACTTTGATAACTCATCACTGCTTGTGAACAATTCCTAACAGTTCTTTGCATTTTTTGATAACAAGCAAATCAAATAATCCAAAATTAAATGGGCAATATAAAAATGTCACAACATAACACACAAAATGTCAGTACGTCTACTGAATCATATAAACTATTTTGTCCACGACCACCTAATAATAAGTCAATATTTTACCTCCT
>CAJUYG010001995.1:0-43693 GCA_910591675.1 Galerucella calmariensis
ACAAATAAACAAGTGGGGGCAGTTATTTATATTATACGTAAAAGATACTACCAATATTTATATTATCACTGCCGCATACTTTTACATTCGGCCTTCAGTTTTAAATTACATAACTTTATTAGTTTCCCATTCCTTTATAGGAGGTCCGATTGAACGCCAATTTACACAGATGTAGTACGATTTCGTACTTATTGTTACAAATTTGTGAATATAATTCTCAATAAACGAAAAGCTATTACTCTGTATTCATAAATCCTCATCTCACAGAATTGACTGAGGATGATTTTAATAGACGATTACAATTTTGTGGAACAGTCACCAAGAAAATTAGGATGCAAGGCAATTTCTTAGATTGTTTGGTATTCAGTCACATTTTGCTTGAACGGCTCTGTTAACACACTGATCAAATTGTTATCCGCACTGGTTGGAGGACATTGTACACAGCGTCTACGAAAAGTTGTGTGAGTGGGTTTGGTGGAAAACTATTTAATCGATCCTTTTTTCATCGAAGGAACGCTCACCGGTGCTAAATATCTTGATTTACTCCAAAATCAAATGAAACCTAAAATAAATCGATCATTTTCTGGTATGAATGTATGCTTTCAACAAGGCACACCTCCACATTATCAAAGAGAATATTTAAATACAATTTTGCCTTAGTAACGGATTGGTCAAAGAGGTGCAATTGAGTGGCCGACAAGTTTCCCGACATTACTTGATTTTTTTTCTGAGGTTTATGTTAGCAGACCAACTAGCTTGTACGGTTTAAAGGATCGCATACGTTTCGAAATGCAGGGAATTGCTCCACAAATGAACAAGGCTTTGTTCGTATCCAGAGATAGTATATTTAAAATAAGAACCTTTTAGCATATGAACAAAATAAAGGACGGACAATTAAATTATTTTTTGTTTGTTTTTGGTCCAAAAATGGTTGCCATTAGCATGGAGATTTTGGAAGAAGAAAGATCCTATTGTAAAAAGTGGTAAATATACCCCTAGTGATCCTCAATAAGTCCACGCCCTATTGAACACTGAAAGAAAAAACGAAAAATTGGCCGAATCAATTGTCTCATAAAATCATTCCCTTTTTTGGCCCGCTATGGAAAAGTATCGATTTTTCAAGCCATAAGGTGGTCATTCAATTTTTAACAGCTGTTTTTCCCAATAATTTTCATTCTTTTATTATACGTTATGAACGAAATATGGCCATTTTAAATTCACCATTTAGCTCCGTTGTCCTCAAATTTCCAGTTTTAATAATTCAAACAGCTAAAATATAATATGTATGTTCCTCAGAGAAATACTACAAATGTATTAATCTGAGGCATGTTCTTATGTATTTTATGCTGCCAAATTCAAATGTGATGTGAAATTGTTGAATTGTGAAACTTAGACTCTGTAAAAAGTATTTTTCTAGTTATTCAAATTGTTTAATAATTGTCTATAACTAATTATGGTTTAAAATGACAGAATATTTTTTTGATAGACTGGTTTTCAAAAACCAAACCCAACCCAACCTTCTATGTTTTGCTGGTGCTTGATGAAAAGAAAAATTGACGTTTTTGGAAATCGAAATAGTAGTTTACCTAACTAGTGCGGAAAGTGATACTTTTCCGCACGCTATTGCAGATGGCCGAACGACGCTTTAGCGGAGTTCGGCCAGCAATCGCGTGCGGAAAAGTCACTTTACGCACGTGTTAGGTACACTATTTTTTCTACTAGCATGCGGAAAGAACCCAAAAGTAATCATAAATCAACATTTCTCATTATATACATATCAACAAATTAATTATTATTATTTGACATTCATTTGATGAGGCTTATACCAGGGCCATCAAAAAATTATTGAAAAATAAGTTTTTTTTTTATTAAAAATTATAGCAGCATTATAATAAATTTATTAATTTTTCAGTCATTTGGTAAACTTTGATATACAAAATACATATTTTGAATATTCAAATGTCAGTATATTCCTCAAATGTCAATAAATTTACTTTCCGCACTAGTGCGGAAAAGTGACTCTTTCCGCACGCTTTTTAGTGCGGAAAAGAATCACTTTCCGCACGTTAGTAGAAAAAATAAATTTTAATTATTTGATTTCCAAACAAAATTTGATGTAGAATTTTCTCACCGAATACCACACGAGGTCAAATTAAATCCAGAGACTTTTACTCGTTCATGAATATTTTGAAAATTATCCGGAATCGAGATGACCTGTAGTAATATTACTAGTGAAAATTTTATATCAAATCTCACATTTGAATTTTATTTTATATTGATGATATTTGAGTTACAGAACAAACTTAGTTTCAGCAAGAAAAACTTAATACCCACATTTTAATGTGTTCACAATAATATACAGTGCTTTTCAGATAAAAAGTATCCACCTTTAATAACTTTTGTAATACTGGTATTTAGAAAAAATCCAAAAACACGTCAATTTATGTTGGAAGGGGCAAGCATTATGGTTTATTTAAACTTACTGGAAAAGCCACCCCCTCACCCCTAGCAGCATCCCCTTTATTTTTTTAAATTACTTGTTATATTTTTTATGTAAAATTTGGATACTCCTCTTTGAGCTGATTTCAAAAATGTATAATACTTGTAGGTTAAAAGTGGTTAGTTTATGAGATGAACAATTTTTCTTTTAAGAGCACAAATTTTACTTATTATTTACTTTCACCTTATTTGCCTGTACTAAAATGGGTTGTACAACAGTTCAAACTCTTTAATCTTTTTAACTGTGCTATTTATTCTACTTAAAAAATCCAAACAACAAAAAACTTTCATTAAAGTTTGACATTGTCAACTAGAATTTGTAGTCACTATTGATAGTGTAATTTGATACATTATTTATTTTGTTTCTCTGAAATGGTTTACTCTTTGCAAGAAAGAATTGAAATTGTAGGTTTATACTACCAAAATAATAATTGTGCAAGAGCTGCTGCTAGAATATTTAACGAATTACATGACGGAAGACATGCAATTCATAAGTATGTAATTCAACTGATGAAGAAATTTACCACAACAGGGTCTGTTTGCAATAAAGTGCATAAGCGAGAGGAACTCGTAAATAACGAAGCAATCCAAGTGGCAATTTTAGGGTGTCAGCTTAGAGGCTCAACAACCCCAATCGTTGTCAACAATAAGTAGAGCGATCGGTGTTTCATCTTCTACAGTTTTCCGAGTTCTACATAAATTCAAGTACCACCCATACAAAGTTAAGTTGGTGCACGAGTTGAATGAAGATGATTTTGATAGTCGTCTAGAGTTTTGCGAATCAATGACGCAAATTATCAATAACAATCCACAATTGTTAAACAATACCTATTTGCTTTTCTGATGAAAGCTCATTTTCATTAAATGGCTTAGTAAGTAGGCATAATTGTAGATATTGGGCTGAAAGTGATCCACATATTATGCGTCAATTCCATTCACAACATCTCAAAAGTTAAACGTTTGGTGTGGTATCCTAGGTGACCACATTGTCGGACCTTTCTTCATCAACGGAAATTTAAATGGTGAATCATATCTTGAGTTACTCAGGGAAGGGGTTGACCCACGTATTACAACAATAATAGAAAATGATGATAACCTTTCCGAAGATTTACTGGTATTTCAACAAGACGGAGCTCCCCCACACTATGCTATGCCTGTCCGACAATTTTTAAACGAAACATTCCCCGCTCGTTGGATAGGTAGAAGGGGGCAGATGATGGAGTGGCCACCTAGGTCACCGGATTTAACACCCCTAGACTTCTTTTTATGGGGGTATTTAAAAACAAAAGTTTATGCTACCCAACCAGAATCTCTGGATGATTTACGAGAGAGGATAGAAAATGAATGTCGACAATTAAATCCAGCCGTATTAAGCAATGTCAGAGAGGCATTTCAAAATAGATTATACCATTGTATGGAAGTGAATGGTACTCATTTTGAACACTTATTGTAACTCCATAATAAATAGCACAGTTAAAAGGTTTAAAGAGTTTGAACTGTTGTACAACCCATTTTAGTACAGGCAAATAAGGTGAAAGTAAATAATAAGTAAAATTTGTGCTCTTAAAAAAAAATTGTTTATCTCATAAACTAACCACTTTAACCTACAAGTATTATACATTTTTGAAATCAGCTCAAAGAGGAGTATCCAAATTTTACATAAAAAATATGACAAGTAATTTAAAAAATAAAGGGGATGCTGCTAGGGGTGAGGGGGTGGCTTTTCCAGTAAGTTTAAATAAGCCATAATGCTTGCCCCTTCCAACATAAATTGACGTGTTTTTGGATTTTTTCTAAATACCAGTATTAAAAAAGTTATTAAAGGTGGATACTTTTATCTGAAAAGCACTGTATATGTTATAGGCAATCTGTATAATCCGGCATTGAATAGAATGCCTAGGCATTATATACATTGCCAAAAACGTTCAGGCAATGTGTATAATACGATTCATTTCATACATTGCCTAGGTATTGTATAAAATGCCAGAAGCGCATCAGGCAATGTGTATAACGAACGACCACGGGAAGGGGACGCATGCGCGGGGTGCGGGACTACCCCGTAAACAAGTTGCAGCAATTAAAAACTTTGTATCTTTAAAAAAATATGTCTTAAAGGAAGAGTTTGGTGAGACAATTTGCATGATGTTACCTAATATTTTATTTCATTTCAAATTATAATTATGTTATTATAAGATTCTTAATTTCTATTTATTCAGAGTAATGTTTGAGTAAAATTAAAGTTCAATAATGTTGATTTTGACATCTAGTAGGTATAATAAAACTTTTAATAATATGTCATTGCTTTGATATCGTAGCGCATAGATTTTGTGTCGATTACTGCACTTGTGTAGATACTTAAGAAAATATTTCTTTTTGTTATTAAGTAGGTACCTACAAGGTTACTAGATTGCAATTTTAATATTACTTTATTTTAGTTCGTTCAAAGATGTTACCTAAGATATTTATTTCCTTTCAAATTATAATTATGTTACCAACAGTTTATTTAAAGTACTTATACGAAAGCTGGTTGTTTTTTTATGTGAAATCGATTATGAAAAATCGATTACATACATTATCTATGCTTCCTCCGGCATTCTATACAATGCCTGCATTATACACATTGCCTATAACATATATATATACAGGGTGGCGCACCGAAAACGAAACAGATGCATTTACTGGCAGATGATTCCTTTTTAAAAAAATCCCTCGGACCCGTCGATTTTGTTTTCGAGGGGGACACAAAATTGGCATAAAATCACAGTAACATTTGCAGCCCCCTAAGCGGGGGTGGCACCATCCCTAAAATCTTAAATGGAAAGGGGGGTCGAATGATCCATCATTTAAAAGGTCTTTCAACTCCCTTTACAATGATGTAAAATTCATGTACTTCAATTCAGTAGTTTTGGAGATTTATTGATTTAAAGTTTAAATACATCATCGTAAGAGGAGATCAATACATAGCAGCAAAGTTGTTAAAAAATAAAGAATGAACTGACCTGTCAGCCGAGTAAATGTTGAAAATGACCACCATTACTTTCCATGCAATAATAAAGATTTTGCTGAAAACGTTGCCGGACATTTTGCAATATTTGAGGAGTAATTTGATGGCACTCATTCACAATTCTTTGTCGCAAATCTTCTAAGGATGTTGGCTGAGTAGCATAGATTTTGCTTTTTAAGTAACCCCACAAAAAGAAATCCAAAGGTGATAAATCTGGCGATCTTGGGGGCCATTCAACGGCACCTCTTCTACCAATCCATTGACCTGGAAAGGTCTGATCTAAATAATGCCGAACTCTTAATGCGTAATGTGGTGGGGCACCATCCTGTTGGAACATCAACATATTCTCAACGTATCGACCATCATTCTGATTTTCAATTATATCTGTTAGCGCAGGATCTATGGCATTTTGCAGTAATTCCAAATACATTTCACCAGTCAAATTTCCAGGTAAGAAAAAAGGACCAACCAAATGATCGCCAAAAATGCCAGCCCAAACATTTAATTTTTGTGGCTGCTGTGTGTGTACCTCATGGTAAATTCTGGGATTAGAGTCCGACCAATATCGACAATTATGACGATTTACTTCGCCATTTAAAAAAAAGGAACATTCGTCGGAAAAGCAAATGTTAAATAAACATTGTTCATCGTTTGTAATTCGTTCACTCATAACTTCACAAAATTGTAATCGCTTATCAAAATCGTCTTCATTAAGTTCTTGTACAAGGTGAATTTTATACGGATGAAAATTATGTGCCTTTAGAATCCGTTGGATAGTACGTCGACTAACACCACACGAAGTTTGCAATTTGCGGGTACTTAATGTAGGATCTACAATAACTTGCCCTAAAACCCCCACTTCTGTTGCTTCGTTCCTTATAGGATTTTCAATATTACGTTTTTTATTGGCGACTGATCCAGTTTCCCGAAATTTAGCTACAAGTTCTACAACATATTTTCGGTGCACATTATTGTTCTCATGTCGCTCATTAAAAATTTGTGCTGTTCTATTAGCGCACTGATTATTTCCGAAAAATATTTCAATAATTTCAACCCTTTCTGCCGTGGAATATACCATGGTTAATTTATGTAAAAGCAATAAATGATATTTTAACAACAAAGATTGGTCAAATCAATCGCAAACTAATGTACTATTTCCTATTTAAAATAAGTACGTGGCATTCTCTACTTATCTTTCTTCAAGAAACAACTTTTTTTGTCACAAAGGACACTTCAATTGCTATTTTTATTATTAATAAACCATGGGCGTAGTAAATAAAAGCATTTACTTATCAAGAAAATGCTTTTACTCAAATTTCTTCTGAAAGAAGTACAAACTAATTTGATGTACCTATTAAAGTCTACTTTAAACTTTAAATCAATAAAACTCCAAAACTACAGAATTGAATACATGAATTTTACATCATTATAAAGGGAGTTGAAAGACCTTTTAAATGATGGATCATTCGACCCCTCTTTTCATTTAAGATTTTAGGGATGATGCCACCCCCGCTTAAGGGGCTGCAAATGTTAAAGTGATTTTATGCCAATTTTGTGTCCCCCTCGAAAACAAAATCGACGGGTCCGAGGGATTTTTTTAAAAAGGAATCATCTGCCAGTAAATGCATCTGTTTCGTTTTCGGTGCGCCACCCTGTATATATATATATATATATATATATATACATATTTATAAATTATTTTATATATGTGAACGATGGAGAAATATTTTTTGTAGCTGATTATACGAGTATATTTATCGCTTGTTTCAGTGCGACTCAGATAAAGACGGATTCGTTAGTGTGCATGAACTGAAAAGATTCCTAGAAACTCAAGAAGAAATTGACATTCCAGAGGACGTTCTAGAGAGCATTTATGGAAAATTCGATAAAAATCAAGATAGACAATTGGATTTCGAAGAATTTTTAGAAATGATCAATAATAAGACGTTCAAAGATACTTTTTATGCAGTCGCAAATAGGTAAAGTACATCTATCTTTCACCAAAATGTATGTATTTCAACAAAATATATAGGAAAAAGAAAATGTATCTCTATAATGCTGAAATGTGTACTCTTGCTTCTGTTCCTTCCTAACGTATCTCAATTATCTGTATTTTCTTTCTAAACCTACTAATGCCGTAGATTGAGGTAAGTACACGATCATGATTTATTTGATGAAATAATTATTGAAATCCCATCCTATCGACAACACCAATCATCAATTATTAATTTTCAATTATCTCACTTTCAGTTAAAGACATTTGAATTCGCATTTAAAAAATATATAGGGTGTGTCATATGTGACAGAGTGGGTAATACAACTTTCTTATTTTAAATGCAACAGTTAATATTTCCGAATCACTTGAAGATAGATTTTGTTTTGAAGAATTTGCGCATTTAAAACATCAACGTGTCCAAGCGTTTTTCCCAACACGCCCTAATTTATTCGTTATCGAATTCATTCCGTTTGGCTGTTCCACACTGTATATTACCACCAGTATGTAGAGCAGTGCACGATTTACCACTAGGCCAACTAGGCCGCGGCCTTTTTATATTATTGCTAGCATCCACATCCTGCATCCATTAATGTTTTCCAATTGGTGTTTATCTTTAAGATATCTCAACTACTCACTTGTTTTGACGTGAGCTTGAAATAAGGCACATTTAAATTTTCCACCTAAGGGGCGGGGGCCGCTCGGGTTAATTTGGCCTAGAGCCACAAGTATCCTAAATCCGGCACTGATGTAGAGTAAGCCAGCTAGTCATTGCTATATTTGACGTTGATACACTTGTGGCTGATCTGTATCAGTGACTTTGGCCAAATGTATGGAGTGTCTCTGAGAAAACTGAATGAAAAAGTAAGGATAACTCTAAATAATATGGAATATGGAACTGGTGGTAAAGAGCGTTTCACAACATTTCGTTGAGTCGGCGTCTTACGTGCATTTCGATATCCAAGTTATCTTCTGCAGAGACTCAAGTTAAACTAGGTCTATTGGAAATGAGTGGAACATTATCATGTATATTTAATTCTACAATCTGCATATTTATTTTATTCTTTTTTTTAGATTTTTCAAGTTTGTAGTGGTACCAAAAGGCCGGAGAAGTAGAATACAAATTCAAAGGACAATTACAATGACTGGGGAGTACGAGAAGAATCTGAAATGTGGTAGTAATGTTGTTGGAATGGCTATAATATCAATACTACAGTTGATATTTTTTTATGTAAATGAAGCTTTTCAAAAAAGATCCGATGATCTGGGACCACTAGTAGAGGCTCTTTGTTACAATCCGTGCAAGAAGATTGAAATTTATCGATATTTTACTTATATGCTATTACATTCAGAGTAAGTGTTGCTTTGGTGCTCTACTTTAATGTAATTAGATTCAAAATCCAGAAAATTCAGATTACTATAGGGGGATATTTTTTGTATAAACATGTAGGTTCGCAATTTTCTTATGTAAAAAGTTATGTAATTTTTTTTTCATTTTAAACTACTCAAATTCCAAAATTACCAAAATAGTAAAACACACTTTCCTATCTTTTATTCGTTATGCCATATATGTTGGCTTATTTTATCCAATGAACTTTTCACTCGTCTCTGATAACCTGTAAGAAACTGTCTCTCCTGTCTTTATCGTGGTGAGATTACCTACCTTTCTAGAGATTTCTGTTCCACCCAGTTTTTTGTGGCCATATTTATTGTCGATTTTATGTCGCCACAGAAGGATTCCGGTCCAATGAATGGCATTGATAAGTCTTGCCTATAGCCATTTCATCTGCTTTTGCCTTATAACCCTCATACCTTGGTACCCAGGCTACCATGACCTTGCAACGGTCTCCGAATGCGTTCAAGGCACCTACTCATTTCACTACTTGCATAGAATTGTCATCTATGGGATCGAGATGTTTCAAGTGATACCAGGAAACAACGTTCAAACGTAACTAAATCGTGTAGGTATATATCGTCATCCAAGTTGAGGATTTGCTTGCCACGTAAATTATTCTTTTATATAATATACACAAAATGAGCAAGGAGTGTTGCCTGATACTACAGTATCCAACTTACTATATTATTGAAATGATACTTACTAGATTTTAAATCGACGCAGACATAACTTGTGTGATCTCATCTGGTTACCTTACATGGCTTGTCCCTGTTTTTAATCGACATTAAATGATTTTCCAAAGTTTAATGATCTTGGCGCTAGATGCTTTTTGGGAAATCATTTGTTTGGAATAGACCATTCCAGAATACCAGACTTTTACAGGTCTGCCATATTGTGCTGGGTTCCCCGATCAGTTGGAGTTGAGTTTATGTGTTTTAACATGTGGTGTTAGTCAGTTGGTTGTCGGACAAACTTTGTAAAACAATGTCAATGTAATATATACTATTTAAATGATAAAAACTTCACAAATAACACATGGCGTTGTCTGTAAACCGTCTCTGAATTCAATTTTAATCAATTAAAATGTCAGGCAAACAACAGAGGAGTTATGTGATTCAAGAACAACAGAGATTCCGGTGTACAGAGAGATCAATTAAAACACTACAAAACGATGGCATTTTAGATAATTTTAAGAGCTAGTCTATCATACGTTGTTTATCGGTCAAAAATGGAAACTAAATAGAATGAGGACCCACCAGTGGCGGCTCGTGAACTTTTTAAGAGAGGAGGCTGGACATTGGACATAAAAATATACTCTATTCAGCCAATTAGTTTAACCTTTGCGCAGCGATTGTACCTGCAGCTACTTCAGTGACAAAATTAATTGTTGCCCAGCAAGAACCAACGTAGAGGTATAGGTTTATCTTGCCAAATTTTTTTTTGTTCACATAATTCATTATGCATTGCTATTTTATGAAAAAAAATTTATTTCAGAACTAAGTTATCTAAGAGTGTATTGGAAAACATTCGAATAAGATTTTATTCGTCAAGTCGTAAAACCTTATAAAATTCATGTAAATCAAAAATCCAATATCTCAATTTGACCTTTAATAGTATCTAAAATTTCATAAAAAAGTTGTTTATAATGTGATTTCTTGTCTACCAAATTATATGGTTTCCTCATTTTCGCGGGAGGAACCTCATTAGTTGGGAAAAAAAATATTAAAATTAAATTCTGTATTACGGAAACCTGAAATTTTATCAATGAGATGCTTCCAACGCTCTCTTGAATAAATTATATCAGTGAATTTATCTTGTAAAATTTGAAAAATAACATCAGTTTGTTCAAATATTAATTTAAAAGTATCAAGAAAAAACAAAACTTAATTATTCCCGCTAATCATCTAAAATTCTAAAACAAAACAAGCACGCACGAACCTACTCTCGTATTCTGTATTCCGTAGTTCGTATTGGTTCGTATATCATCGCAACTGATGGAAGCTAAGCCTCCAGAGATGTTGCCATTTGCGCTTTTTTCACGTTATTAGCAATAGGACTGGTAGAAAAATGGCAACTGTGTTGAGCAGCACGTGGTTTCGAGAGAAATGTATGTGGAGACTTGTCAGATTGTCAGATTCTAAAATAAGTAGTGAAAACGGGGAATTTATTGTGAAATTAGATAAACGGGAAATAAAATGAAGAATAATCAACAACATATTTTTGGTGCTATTTGCTGGATGAATTATTGAGGAGGCTGAGCCTCCTTCGAGGAGCCGCCACTGGGACCCACAGCAATATAGACGACCTGTCAGTGACGTCATTCTGGAATGATCTATTGTTTAAGTTCACTCATTTTGCTGCTTTTTTCTTTTGCTAATACTTATAATGGTCAAAGATTCTTGTTTAATTCATAGAAAGTCATTTAACTATATAAATTATTGTTTTATATTATCTCAATATTTATAATTATATATACATGTATGTATAATTTTTTTAGTCGTATGCATCTGTATGGAAACGTTGTAATTCAAGTTTGTGTTGGAATAGCATTGGAGATGATGCATAGCTGGAGAGTCGTCGTAATATATGCAGTTGGTGCTTTCGGAGGAAGTATGGCGCATTCAGTAATGGATAGGCAAACACGTCTTGTTGGAGGGAGTGGTGGAATTTTTGCCTTCTTCAGTGCTCATATTGCTGAAGTTATTGTGGTAAGTTAACTCCATAGAGAAATAAATGATAAGAGAGCTGTTAAGAGCGGACCTTTTGAATTTTTAAACTTTCGAAAGAAACCTGTTTCGTTGAGAGCTCAAAATCATTGTTACTCGTTTTCGGGGTCTTTCATTTTCAGACTCTGATGAGCTATCAAATCTTTCGCGACGTTCTACAAAACCAATAGCTCGCATATTTACGAAATGAGCACAAAATTCTGCAGACTGAATCATCAGGATGACAACCGATAAATATCAAGTTAGGCATTTCCTAAACTGTCTAGACAGACCCAGCAAGGTGTTCTAAAATCTCTTAGATGAAACGGAAATTGCAGTTAGGAATTCCTAAATCTGATTTGGGTATTTCCCAACTGTAGAAACAGGGTGGTGAAATCGGGCAAATGAAATAACATTATTGTGCTAATAATACAGCTGCATATATCAGTATATTATAGGGATACAGGAACGATATTAAATTAAAAAAAAAAACTTTGCAAGTGAGAAAATATCACTATAGTCTGACCGATCTCAAGAAAAACCGCATGTAAACAATGTATTCTAAGTCGGCTGCGTATTGGACGACTCGCATTGAAATGTTAGCAGTAGCGGAACAGAATATACGATTCAACGCATGTAAACAAATACCACGCATGATCTATTCTTAATCGGCCGCATATTGGACGACGCATGGAAATACCATATCCCCTTGCCTAGGTCATTCAATGTTCACGTGATTTTGTTTCGAGTGGTTTTGTTAGAAAGGAACCGACTATGATTTAGCATTTGTCGTAAAAATTTTAAATAGATAATTATAACATTTTTTCACATAACATAACTATATCCCTAAATCATATTAATATTTGTATTAGTACCTACCTCAAACCCGGGACCTTTTTAATAAAGCAAAACTCACCGGAGACTCGCAGAGATACACCGAGGTGAGAAACACCTACTACAAGAAAATTATAAAAGCTAAATGAAATAGCTTCAGAAAATTTTGTGAAGATATAAACACAACACCTGCTGCGGCAAGAATTTAAAAAGTTATGGCGAAAAGTAGGGTCAACACAGATATGGCTTTGAGGAAGCCAGATGGTGAATATACCGAAAATGAGGGGGAAAGAGTTCGAATCTTACTAGAAACTCATTTTCCGGGGATAATCCTCTCGAAGTTCACAATAGGCCTTCAAGAGAAAGTATTACAATGGCCAAAGACATTTGTAGTAACTATAGGTTGAAATGGGCCATGAACACCTTTTCACCTTTTAAGGCACCAGGACCAGATGGAATTTTCCCAGCATTGCTACAGAAAGGACAAGACGAAATTCTACCGCATCTGATTAGAATTAGTCGAAGCAGCTTATAACTGGGTTATATACCTGAAGCATGGAGAAGGGCAACAGTAACCTTCATTCCAAAAACTGGAAAAAGGGACACAACAAACCCCAAATCCTTTAGACCAATTAGTCTAACATCGTTTGTACTCAAAACGATGGAAAAGGCTATTGATAACCATATTATAACGGAAATCCTAGAGAGACTACCTCTCCACCCATGTCAGTATGCTTACCGGGCAGGCAGATCTACGGAGACTGCACTGGTACAACTGACGGAGGATATCAGAGGTGCTCTAGACAACCAAGAAACTGTAGTATGTGCATTTTTGGACATAGAAGGAGCTTTTGACAATACTCCACATGAGGCAGTCAGAAGAGCATTGAATAGAAGAGGTGTAGACAGCACAACATCCAAATGGATGTCGGAGCTGCTCTCCACAAGAATAGCAGAGACGAGGACGAGCAAAGACATTGTCTCCATCTGCACTACCAGAGGATGCCCACAGGGAGGAGTAGCATCCCCATTAATGTGGAGTCTGACGGTTGACGAACTCCTGTGTGGTTTGATGGATCTTGGAATATCCTGCCAAGGATATGCCGACGATATTGTCATAACAGCCAGGGGGAAATTCGAAAACACCCTTTACGATATTGTACAAAAGGGTCTGAACTATACAAATAGCTGGTGTAGGCAAGTGGGACTAAGACTAAGAAAAGAAAACTCAACCTCAAAACCATAAAACTTGATGGGAGCGAGATTGGATGGAGACAAGAAGTCCAGTATCTAGGTTTAACTCTAGGCAGTAAACTCCTGTGGAACCAACACGAAAAGGAGACTACATACAAGGCAAAAATGGCTATAATGGTGTGCAGGAATCTGGCGGGAAGAAACTGGGGCTGTAACCCAAAAATCCTAAGCTGGATGTACACTGCCATAGTGAGACCAATCATCACTTATGGAGCCATTGCGTGGAGTAGTAGAACTAGCCTATTGACGACGAGAGAAAACCTCTCCAAAATTCAAAGACTAGCCTGTATATGCATTACAGGAGCAATGAGAACATGCCCAACGGTAGCCATGGAAGTGATTCTCAACCTCACCCCTCTACATATGGTGGTGGAAAGTGTTGCAGAAAGAACAAGATACAGACTAAGTAGAGAGGGAATCATTAAAAAAAACCACCTCCTCACTTCTTAGAAATCAGACAACCTGGGACATGCCACAAAACGGTATGATGAAAAAGTATAACTTTTCAAAGACATTCGTTACGGAAATGAGCAACAAGAAGGAATGGGATCCAAATACCATTACCTGACTTGGAATGAATGCCATTCAATGGTACACAGACGGCTCAAAAGCAATAGAAGGAACTGGGATAGGAGTGTTCGGGCCAGGAACCAAACACTGAAAGCTTGGGAAAACCCCAAGTATCTTTCAAGCGGAAATCCACGCCATAAGAAAGTGCGCCCAGTCCAATATTGATAAAGGATACAGAAGACAAAGAGTTATCATAATGTCGGATAGTCAAGCATCCGTTAAGGCAATGAGCTCTTGTGTAATCAGTTCCAAAATGGTGTGGGAATACCTAGACAAACTCAATGAACAAGGCGAGAACAACATTGTTCAGTTTCCCCATCATGCCTGCCGAAAAGTGCGTAGCGGCAACGCCGCATTATTAAACATTCGGGTGTGTGTGTGAGCACCTGCGCGAAAAAGGAGAGTTGCAGAGTTGCAAAAAGACAGTTGTTGAGCACACATGTGCATTTTTTGTAAATTGTAATATGCTTATATGTTTGTGATTGTAACCTTAAATTTAAAGCTGATTATTAGTGGAAGTAAATACTGATGGGTTTGATTTCAAATCAAAAAAGGGTATATCAAACATAAACATTGGTAGCAGAGCGTGGTTTTCCTGCTAAAAATCCAAGCAGAATCGAAGTTAGGCGTTATAATCACAACGTGCAAGCATCGAGATTGTTCCCGGCAGCCGTTGGCGTTCTGTTGTTCTGGCCAGCTGCCCAGTGGAGTATTGGAAGATATACGAAGAGAGACGAGCGACAAGAAACAAAGTGAGTTCCTTTTTAATCTTACATTCCTTTGGTTCGTTAATGCTGAATTGCTTTTACGTAGGTTTATAGTTAAGAAATTATAACTAACAAGATTTTAAATACTTATCAATCGTTACAATGTCTGAATTAGCAACTTCAATAAAAAAAAGAGGTACAATAAAGTCAAAATTAACACACTTTTCAAAAGTTTTGAGTAATTTCTTAAATTCGGAAACAGTTACAGAGGATGATGTAATGCAGATTATTGAAAGAGTCGAGGCTTTAAAGGAAGTTAAATTTGAGTTCGAAGATATACAGAATACTATAGAAAAATTAGCGGATACCGCGGACTTAGATAATCAATTAGAATGACGGCATAAATTCGAGGATGAATATTTCAAACAAACAGCGTTAGCTAAACGATTTTTACGTGAACACGAATTTAAATTATGTCCGAGTGATTCAATAATTAGTTCAGGGGCTTGTCCCTAAAGTCGAACGAATGAGCTTTTACAGTCGTTGAATAATGTTACGTTACCAACCATAAATATTCCAAAGTATAGTGGCGTGTATCAAAACTGGTTAGAGTTCAGAGACACTTTCTATTCGTTAATCCACGAAAATAAGTCGGTAAGCAATATTCAAAAATTCCACTACCTGAGAGCATCGCTAGAAGGAGAGGCGGCTCTCGTCATAAAATCCTTAGAGATATCAGCGGCAAACTATGAGGTAGTGTGGAATGCATTATTAGAACGGTATGACAACAAATTGCTTATTCATAATCATGTTAAATCATTATTCAACGGTGATCCAGTAATTAAGGAATCCGCTAGCGGGCTAAGAAAACTTATAGATGATTTTTCAAAAAACTTACGGGCACTTGGTCAATTAAATCAACCAGTATCTGAGTGGGATACACTACTTGTTTTTTTGATTTCTTCGAAATTAGATAATATCACGTTGCGCGAGTGGGAAAATGTTAAATCGGACATAGAAATTCCTACTTTCAAGGAAATGAAAGATTTTTTAAAGTCAAGAGCCGATATGCTAGAAATGCTAGCACAGAATCAAACAGACAAGTGTAAAGTTCCCAGCTCAAATACTAGATCATTTTTAGTAACAGATAGTCAAACTCGTTCTGCATTTTGTGTTGTATGCGAAGGGAATCATTATATTCATAACTGTCAACAGTTCCTCAATCTGTCGGTAAACGAACGCGAAGGTAAGGCAAAGGCACTGAAATTATGCACCAACTGTCTAAAAAGGGGGTCATTACAGTAAGGTATGCCGACGTGGCACCTGTATTAAATGTCATGGGAAACACAATACATTATTGCACAGGGAACGCAGTGCATGTTCGGGACCACAGCAACGCGATGAAGTGACGGCAAACACGCAAAGTTCCGCAACAAATCAGCAACAAGAAAACTCGGTAGTACTGTCAGCGTGCGGTTCGGTGGACCACGTATTTCTTTCGACGGCATACGTCCAGGTTTCAGATACCGACGGTAACTTTGTATAGCGCGAGCGCTGCTAGACAGCGGCGCGCAGTCAAGTTTTATGACTAAAGATTTATGTACGCGATTGAATTTAAAAACTCATGAAGCGAATACTACAGTTAAATGTTTGAATAATAACTCGTCAAATGTTAAATTCAAATGTGAAATGGGATTGAAATCTCTATATAACGATTATTATTGCGCGAAGTGGTTTTTTGTTATCGATAAAATATCGGAAAATTTGCCAACAGTAAACGTTGATGTTTCAAAGCTTTGTGTGCCTAATCACATAAATTTAGCCGACCCAACCTTCTTCAAGTCAAGCAAAATCGAAATTTTAATAGGGGCAGACATATTTTGGGAGGTTATCAGTACGGGGCAGATACCTCTAGGGTGAAACAATCCCATATTGCAAAAAACTCAACTCGGTTGGATAGTGTCGGGTCCAATAAGTGTAAAATCTAATTCGGTCGTGTGCAATTTTATACAAAATGACAACGTTGATACGGATATTCAAAAATGCTTAATTAAGTTTTGGGAAGTGGAAGAAACACCCTTAAAGCCACCGAGGTCGAAAGATGAAAATGCATGCGGGGAGCATTTTACGCGATACACTAAACGGAATAAGGAAGGACGCTTTGTAGTAACGTTACCATTTAAGGAAAATCCGGAAAAACTAGGGAGCTCGCAGGAAATAGCTATAAAACGGTTCATGTCTTTAGAACGCAAATTAGAACGTGACACACATTTAAAAAAATTATACTGTGATTTTATTCGCGAATATGAAGATTTAAACCATATGAGTAGGATACAGGACACCGAACCTGAAAAATTATCCTACTACATACCTCACCATGGAGTTATAGAAGATGATAGCTTAACAACGAAGCTTAGAGTCGTGTTCGACTCTTCGTCACCAACTTCTTCCGGATTGTCGCTTAATTACTTGCAGTATGTCGGACCGACCCTTCAAGAAACTCTTTTCAATTTTATTAAGATTTAGGCAACATGGATTTGTGATAAGCGCGGACATTACGAAGATGTATCGCCAGATTTTAATCGCGCCCGAGCAACACAAGTTTCAGCGAATTTTATGGAGGGAAAACCCGAGTGACACGTTAACTACTTACGAATTAAAAACCGTAACGTATGGTACAACGGCGGCATCATATTTGGCAATCCGGTGCATATTTGAGCTGGCAAACGAAAACGAATGTAAATATCCGAAGGCAGCAAAAATCATTAAGACAGATTTTTACGTTGACGATCTTCTAAGCGGAGCGGATGATTTAGAAGAAACTGCACAAATGTGTTTCGATATAAGCAACATACTTAAACAGGGTGGTTTTGAACTTCGAAAGTTTCATTCGAATAATCCAGACGTGTTAAAATACGTAGGTGATGGCACTGAAGATCATCATATAATTAACTTTGGGGAGTATGAAAATGCGAAGACACTAGGTATTATGTGGCAGCCTTTTGGCGATAAACTAGTGTTTAAGATATCCGATATATCTGGTTTTTTACCAAGGTTTCTAAACGAAGCATACTTTCCAACGTCTCACAGGTTTGGGATCCTTTGGGCCTCCTATCACAAAGTGTCATTCTAATAAAAATATTGATACAAAAATTGTGGCTCGAGAAGCTATCTTGGGACGAGAAGGTTCCAAAGAAAATCGAAGCGTTTTGGAGTGAATTTAGAGCGGATCTGTCGGTACTAAATTCCTTGAGCATCGCGAGAAGCGCTATATGCCAAGGTGCAGTAAGGATTGAAATGCACGGATTTTCGGATGCGTCAGAAGATGCATTCGGATCTTGTATTTACCTAAGATCAATTGATGAGAGTGGGGCAGTGTTCACAAATCTTTTATGCGCAAAATCTAAAGTCGCTTCATTAAAGACCGTTACGTTGCCGCGACTCGAATTAATGGCAGCAGTAATATTAGTCAGACTGTCGAATGAAGTGAAAAGGTCATTACTTATCAAAATTGATCAGTGTGTTTACTGGTCAGATTCAACGGTAGTTTTGGGGTGGTTGAAACATTCACCGAATCAATTAAAGTCTTTCGTTGGTAATCGGGTAGCCGAAATCCAAGATTTGTCAGCATCGGATAGTTAGTGTCACGTATCGTCTAAAAATAATCCTGCGGACCTCGTGTCGAGAGGTGTAAAACCCACAAATTTATTGAATAATTCGATGTGGTGGGAGGGACCTCCATTTCTAAGGGAAAAAGTTGCTAGTTGGCCTGAATATCATAATGAAAACGAGAACTTGCCCGATATTCGTAAACAAAAGGTTAATTTATTTATCTCGTGTTCAGAAAACGATTTTATTAAACACTTTTCAGACATCATCATCTATTTTAACTGTAAGGCCAAGGGAAATCCTGAATTAAGCAAGACTGGACAGTTGGAAGTCTCTGAATTAGACGATGCATTAAGCTGCCTAACAAAATTATCGCAAAGTGAGTTCTTTCAGCGTGACATTAATAAACTGACCAATGGTAAAACCGCCACTGATAGCAAAATTATTAGTCTTAATCCGTTTTTAGACCGTGATGGCGTTTTACGAGCTGGTGGACGGTTAACTAACGCCAAATTTACGTTCGAGAAAAAACATCCGGCAATTTTATCGTCTAAAAGTCACTTGGCTGACCTACTTGTAAGGAACACGCATTTAAGATTGATGCACGCGGGGCCGCAGCACACCTTGGTCACGCTCCGTGAAAGGTTCTGGATCGTAGGGGGACGTGTATTAGTTAAAAAAAATTGTACGAAAATGTATTCCATGTTTTAGATATAAGCCAAGTCAAATTCAACCTATAATGGCATCCTTGCCAGAAATGCGTTTAAAGTCGCGACACCCGTTCGAATTCGTCGGCGTTGATTATGCAGGCTCTATGTCGGTAAAAAGCAAATCCGGACGGGGATACAAGGTATCGAAATCGTACATATGCTTCTTTATTTGTTGTGTTACAAAGGCAATTCATACAGAATTGGTGAGTGATCTCAGTGCTGATGCTTTCCTATTAGCTTTAAAACGATTTGTTACCAGAAGGGGCAAGCCCGCTTGTATTTATAGTGATAACGGCACAAACTTTGTTGGGGCCAATAATGCCCTAAAGGACTTGGGAAAATTCATTATTAATAACGAAAACAATTTAACAAATTCCTTTCAAGCCAACGACATAGCGTGGAAGTTCATACCTCCACGATCTCCCCACTTTGGGAATCGGGAATTAAAACTATTAAGTACCATCTTAGACGTGTTACAAAAGATTTATCATTCACTTTCGAACAATTGTATACTATCTTGACCGAAGTGGAAGCAATTCTAAATTCTCGACCACTATCACCCCTCCCACTCCCCATGACCTTCATCCTTTAACACCATCACATTTCTTAATCGGTCGCTCGTCAAACGCTTTTCCTGAGCCCGACATAACCCACTTACCGAAAAACCGGCTATCCATGTATCAGCATTTGATTCCAAATCAAAAAAGGGTATATCAAACCTAAACAAACATAGTCACCTTACTATGGATTCCAGGACACACTGGAATAGAAGGAAATGAAATAGCAGATGAAGATCTGACCATTGGAAATATCTAGTAGGGCTTATACAATCAAAGACTCTTCTGGGTGACTACAACCTGTTGAGATCAAAAGAATGCACAAGTCAAAGTAAAACTGCTCTAAGAGTTTTAACAGGGATCCTAACGGGACATTGTCGCCTAAATGGGCACCTGAAAAAGTTCAAAATAGTGGAGGAAGAAGAATGCAGATTTTGTGGAATGGAAGAAGAAACCTCTATCCACATACATTCCAACTGCACAGCACTTCAGAATCCTAGAGCACAGCACCTAGGAGATTACTGGATAGAAGAGGAACATTTGCCCAAGTTGAAGCCTGCAGACATCCTAAAATTCCTCCGGGAAATAGGACTAAAGGAACTACTAGTTTCTGAGACTCTCCTCAGAAACTGAGTAGAAGTAAGGGGGCACAATAGATCTTTTAGGTCTCAGCGAATGTCATCCCAAAACACACACATACATACATACATACACCTACATATTTTTTGGGGTCATGAACTTTTGAGAAACCTTCTTTCTTGCCTGCAATATTTCCATTATTTTATCAAAACATCACCTCAAAGGTATAAAATAAACTATATACTTTCTTAACTCATCTATGATAAATGATAATAAATCCTTTGATTAGTAAATTCTTCACAGAAAGCCCAAAGAGTCGATCAAGTAGAAATAAATAAATTTAAAAATGGCAAATTGAAATATTGTTAAAAATTCGTAGTGGGAGACGGGGTCTGTTTCATTGTTCAGTTAGTTGCTGTGAAGCGCCGTGCGGACAAACGTTGTTCAAGTCCTTACATATGTTTTGAAACCTCTCTTATTATTTATTTATGGTTAACTCCATATAAATGTGATACCCTTTAAATGAATGTTATCTATTTTCAGAATTGGAGACAAATGAGTCATCCTGCAGTACGTTTGTTAATTTTTGGGACTATTGTAGTTATAAATGTCATATTCGATGTATTTATTCCACATGACTCTTTTGACAAGGCCAGTTATTTGTGTCATGCAGGAGGAGCAGTAATTGGGCTGCTTTTTGGAGTGAATATCCTCAGAAATCTAAAAGTTACAGAAGAAGAGAATATCATTCGGTATATATGTTTGGTGATACTAGTGACACTTTTGATAATTTTTATCTTTTTGGATTTCAATCTACCCATGATGGAAACTGAATGTCCTAATGCGAATTTTTCTCTTCAAATCGGGAAATAACTTTTGAGATTTTCTAATGGCACTGAAACTACATTAGTCAATTATTGATTTAAATCGGGGTTAAGATTGTCGTATGATGAGGGTATACGAATTTTTTCTAGCCTCAGTTTTACCTACGAAATTGGAGAAAATACGTGTAATATGTATGCGCAGATTGAAAATTTGAATTATAGGATTAGACTGGTAGCTCATGACACATATAGGCTTTATTATTTCGAATGGAAGCCTCTTTCGCCATCGAGTTTCATACGAAAAAAGCAAGTTTCATCGCCCAAACGCTACTGTGGACATTGAAGATCTTAGAATTTTGACGAAACTAGAACAAGAACTAAGAACTTTTATAAAATTAGCGACAGATCATTGTTTATTAATCAACTGTTTTCAATCTAATATAATTATGTTCGGCCCCGCTTATTATAAAGCCAAAATTTAAAACTTATTAAATATGGAAATTAATAACGAATGGTTAGCCCTGGATGATTATGCTAAAAATTTAGGCATAATTATAGATTCAGATTTAAGATTCAATGTGCTATGGCCCAAATTTATCCGTCCATTATGAAAACAAAATACAGAGAGTACAGAATTCATGTTAAAGATTATTAATATATGATAAAAAGGCGACAGCATATATCACATAAGTTAGTTGACATAGGATGGTTAAATATAGATAATAGAAAAATGATGCATGCAAGTTGACTTTTTCACAAAATTATAACCTTATTTAAAACTCCTACTTATCACAAAAACATTTTTTTCTACGACAACCTCGATAAATGTTCATTTTGTAACCGTAACTTCAATCATAAACAAGCACATTTTGTACAGAATTTCATTTTTGCATCGGCTGCTAAGCAACAGATGCGAAATGGAATGGTCTAAGTTCACTCTAAAATCAAGACGACTACGGCTTGTCAAATTATGACGTCCAGCGACAAATTGATGAAATGTCAGCAGAACGTTTCTGTCAAAGTTTTAGTAGGTACCTAACGAGTAATTTCATAGTTGTTTTTTATGAATACATTTTTATAGGCTTCTATTTCTGTGTACCTATTAAAAATAGCAATAAAGAAAATATTTACTTATTTTTTCAATTTATATTTTAATTCTGATAGAAAACCCATTAGCGGCGAATTCGGAGAAAGTAACGTAAGTATATCGCACTATACAGTACCTCGGAAAGTGGCATATATCGAACTAGCGTGCGAATTACTTTCCACACATGAGCGGAAAAGTATATTGTGCAACAAGTCGGGAAAGTTCAACTTTTCCTACATGTTGCACACTATACTTTTTCTACAACTGCATAAATTTAAAGAATACAAGTAAAGTATTGTAATTTTTCTGACAACTCTTCAAAATATACCAAAAGTATACCTACTTTCCGAAAAAGATTTTATTTTTGTATTTCTTCTCCACTCCACTCTAATTTTTCGTACGCCAATTCGTGCTTTTTTCTTGAAGTTTTCGGCAAAAAATCTAAAGTTACTTTTGCTGCTTTTTCCAATATCTCTGCATGGCGGAGTAATATTAAAATCGTCACTATTGTCAGTATCCATATTATAATATTATATGTCTAGTTGAACTTATATTTTTAATAGAAATTTGGATTTTTATCAAAGCAGGATTGAAACTTCCTTTTACAATTTAAAAACTTCTTATATAATCTGACAGTTTTGTGACTAAGTAGGTATTTAAAGATGATAGTAGCATACTAAGTTTTTGTCAATTTTATTTGATTCTCCATGCATATAAATGTATGTGGCGTGAGAAATAATATTTCTCACAGTATGACCAATATTTGGTTTTGAAATTAAGTTAGCTATGAGAAATACGTCACTTTTCATGGCAGTTGTAGAGAAAGTAACTTTCCTCACGCATGCGGATAATCAGTCAAATTTATAATTTTTATTAAGATTGACGACTGTTAAAGTGTTAAATATGTAATTTTTAATTATATTCACCTATGTAATATCTAAATTTGAAGCGATCTATTTGAAAAGTGAAATTGTTTTCATTTTCTTGCTTAAAAAAACTCGTGCGGAAGTGATTTTTCACACTTATGTGAAAAATGTAACTTTCCGCTCACGTTATGTAATATACTATTCAAAGTTTTTGCAATGTAATGTATTAAACGTGAAAGATATGTTGTCATAGAAAAAGTATAGTATGCAATTCGCAACAAAATGGTCGTTTTGAACTCGTATGAATTGCAGCACTTGCCTTCGGCTTATTCTGCAAATTTCATACTCGTGCAAAATGGGCATTATTTTGTGCTCATTGCATAGTCTACTATTTTTAACTGATTTATGTTTATAATTTAAATCTATGATTTAAGGGTCTACTATCTCCACCTGTATTCAATACTGAATTATTTAGACGGTCTTTTCAATAACCAAGTATTTTATATATATGTATATATACCGTTTCTAAAAACTTGAAAAAATTTAATAACTTAACTTTCAAAGCCAAGTTTAAAAGTTGTTTCCTTTCCTATTTTTCATCAAAAAACAACATGGCATGCAAGTCCAAGTAATATTAATGGTTGATAAGCGGGGTTTAAGTGTTGATAAAAATGTGAAAAAAAGACTGTATTTTTCATTTTCACCTTACAATAAAATTAATTAAAAAATCAAAGGTATCCATTGGTTTATTGTTCTGAAAATTGATAAATTTCAACCTTTTCCGTGGCAGCCACTAATTTATACCCAAAAGGACATCTGCATCCATAAGTTAATTATTCGTAATTATTACTTTCGCATCATATTTGGAAAATTATTAACAGTTGATGAATCGACCCTAATGTTTAACATCAACTAAACTCTCTTCGGCAATGTTAGTTGTTTTTCTTTTTAACCTTTTTATCAATTTTTAACCATCGCTTATCAACCCTTAGTATCACTTTGTATGGAATGCATCCAACTACACTGCATTCATGTGTTAATTGTTCTAGTTTTGTGAGATTTTCAATGTTCACTGTAGCGTCGTTTAGCAAGTTTGGGTCTTGGGAAATATATATTCTACTTGATTTTCACATGGAACTCGTTGGTGAAAACAGCTTCAATTCGAAATAATAAAGCCCATATCTGTCATGAGCTACTGGTCTATTTTTATGTTTAGGCGTTTCTTAGCGCATGGTGAAACGTAAATTTTGTCTTTCCAAAATCTGATTTAGGTGAAAGTTTGGGGGCATTCTTAACATTTTTATGAGATGTCTGATATAAACAAAACTGAATATTTTTTTCATAAAAAATGAATAGACTGCAATATTATAATGTTAGTTAATAGACTAGGACGTGAAATTTGCGAGGGTTGCCATAATGCCGCATTCCATTACGAGATCTTTGCATGTGTAGCTTTTAGTTTGTCCAATTTTTATTGCTTGTGTAATTTTATAAACCAATAAATTTGTAAGCTGTATACAAAATATTAGAAATATTCTATGTTTTTAAGTAATTATAATATTATACAATGTATTACCATATAGCACCATACAGGGTGGGGCACTATGAACGAACTATTCTCTGGCGTCTTAACGGCAAATATAATTAGAAAAAATGAGACGTAGAATTAAGTAGATTACTCAGGACTATAATTTAAAAATATTTTGGAATATAAAGGGTGCTCCAAAGAAGCGTGCCGTATTAAAGTTGGGTTCCTTTTAATGGACGTATTTTATCACATTTTTGAATTGTACTATTAAAAAATAATGCAAGTTTGTTAACATTTCCCTATACCTATCTAGTTCAGTTTCCAGGATAAATCGATTTTACATAATTTGTAGACCCTCCGAAAAAATAAAATAACTTCAAAATAGAAACGAATAACCTCATTTGCTTCACACCATCTCACTAGAAGCTTTTAACATTCCGTTTCCAATATTTACTGGTATGCTATCATATACAGGGTGTTTTTAATATGACAGTAAAAAACACTAACCATTTATTACATAAATTTCTGGCTTAATTTAAATGGAACACCCTGTATCTGTTGGGTCTGTTAAACGTGGGAATTTATTACCTTTCAGTTGGTACTAGGGTTGCCTATATCTAACTCTGGTAGTTCTCGAGAAATTTTAAATTTGTTTTTTAATATTCAATTATTTGCTGACATCTAGTTACCTATGACATGATTCTCCGATGGAAAGTTTTTAAAAATTTAAAATTTGTTATTTTGAGGGTAAGTGCTTTGCTGTATGATTTATTATTGATAAATTAAAGGTCTCTTAAATCAGAATTTTATTAAGGACACTCAATCATTAACTTTGCAATAAGATTAGTGGAAAAACTTAACGCTAACTGGAAGAAAATTTTGTAAATTTTTACGTAACATATTACCCGAACTTTTAGATGACGTTCCACTAGCTGCAGGACAAAAAATGTGGCTGCCATTAGATGGTGCGTCTGTTGATTACAGTATAATTGTCCGGCGTTACAATATATTTCCACAAAAATGGATTGGGCGAGGGGGTCCTTATCTTTGGCCGCCAAGGTTCCCATGCTTGACGCCATTAGACTATTTTCTTTGGGGTTACATAAAAAGTATTGTCTACAATACAGAGCCAACCACTCCTGAGAACATGAAGGATAGGATAAGGAGAGCGTTTCAAACAGTAACACCAGAAATGTTGAAAGTGAACAATAAATTTAAAAAAAGGGTTCAAATTTGTATCCAACGAGATGGGCGTCTCTTTAAACACCTTCTTCGAATTTTTTTTACCTAGTTATTTTTTTATAATCTTAAAGCTTATTGTACCAGTATGCCCAAAAATAGTGTTCTTACCCTTAATAAAATTCTGATTTAAGAGACCTTTAATTTATCAGGTAATACCACGAGTGCTTCAAATTTTATCGATAATTTTTTCTTTTTCACGAAAACTTGTTTATTTGAAGAGAGAGCGAGTTGTATTTGGGAAGATTATTTTTTTCATAAATTTAAAATTTTGTATTACCTCAGTGTTTAATATTCTCTTGGGTGATGGCACTCAATCGGTTTGTGTTCATTTTTCAATAAACTTCGAAGCACTTTAAGTTGTCAATAATGACAAATTCAAAGTAAAATTTTGACGTTTCGATGTAAACAAGGTTTTATCGATGAGGAAGCAGAATTATCAGTATAATACCGAATGATTGGCTAGAATAATGTATTGCTATTGGTTAAAACCACCAAAATGTCAGATTTTGACAAGTGAAAAAAATAATCAATTAATAAATCATACAACAAAGCACTTACTGTCAAAATATCAAATTAAGGATTACGTTACGTATTCACAAAAGTCGTAACTTAGTAATAGTTTAAAAACCTGCCCTTAAAAATCAAAATTTCAATATCTATGATTAAGATTAAGCGCCATCAAATTTATGGAATATAGGTAGGTATCAGTTGCGATTATACCAGACTATGTTTATCTTATTTTGTACTGTGCTAAAGATTGCAACAAACGATTAACCGATCAGTTTGACAACAAGTACATATCTGACAAAATAAAGAAAATATGACAGTTTGATAAACCAGTACGAAAACTACGGCTAAGTTAAAACTAAGATCTCCAGGGACATAGTACTACAATTTTTGTTTGAATGATACTATTGACATTTAAAAATAATTTATCAAAAAATTTCAGTTTTATGCCTCCTAAGTAGATTACAGGATATCTCGGATATCTTACAGCATAAAATATTCCTTAGTTGTCTATTGAAAATGTCGGTAATACAAAAAATGTATAAGCACATTTGAAAGAGTGAAGGCAAAATTTATTATCCTCTAGTACACATGTATAACAAAAGTACTAAAATCTTTTATAACCTGGACCAGCACCAGTACTAAATGAAGACAAATAATTGTCATGTGCTATATGGGATGTGAGTTGTTGGTTTTGTCACCTAATAATGGAAACATTGTAAATAGTATCATCCAGCTATTAGGAGGTCTATATTTATAATTCCATTCAATTGTCCTAAATATACCTCTTATATAGATATTTACTAGTTTTTGTAATAAGGTAAGTAAATTAGGTTTTGGACACTATCTATATTAAACTGTGATGTTAGGTTAATATTTTTTATACTATTTATGCAAATACATGATGAATCACCGTCTTAGTTCTCGCTTTAACATATGGGATAAAATATTTCTCTATTTAACACTGGCCTCTTTACGATAATAATTCTGATCCCAGTTGTAAGCAGTAAATCACAGTTCAAAAAACCCCCAGTTCGGCTTCAGAAAAGAACAGGGGTATGAAATGAAATTAGCAGTTGTAGACAGTGTGGAATACGATGTTAAAAGTCAATCTGGTTCAAAAAATTATAAAAAATGTTCAAAATGGGCCAATAGGTATGCAGTGCGACATACAATTACCCGCATCTCCCACACCGTTAGTAGGGAAAATCCTAATGGCTTTTTTAAATCAATTTTAATTCGGAAAACATAGTTTAAAGTTCCGGGTTATTTAAAATCATTGCAAACGACCTCCGTAGTCGTGTGACGTAGAACAGTAGTATGTCCAGCTGTGTAACGTTTGCCTGCAACGGTGATGCCAATTCGAGGGATTTTCGGGGTTTATTGAGACAATTTTTGTAAGGATAATTTAAACTGCATTATAAAATTGTACGCAGTTTTATCTATTACCAATAATTTCAGGTGTGTTATTCGGAATAATTTAATATAAAAATAAAAAACATGTCTCAATTTTCTTGTCACAAATTCTCTCTAAACTACACTCGCATATTTTAAATTTGTTATAGATCTATGAAAAGTTCCTTTAAATATTGAATTACTTTTTCACTACAGCGTAATATACATACATATTATTCGAAACTGGATTATGTGATCAAATACGGTATTTTGTAGACCTGTAAGAGGGCTAGTATCTTGTACTGTGCTGCAACACATTTCGAATCATTTTCGTTCTTGAAATTTGAGTTTTGCTGTGTTTTTGTTTTTCTGTAGTTCTTTGTGACATTTTGAAGTAATAATAATAAAACACAAGGCAGTTTGGGCGCTTGTAATATCCTTCTTCAGTCATGTTGAAAATATTATGGACAAAAAAAAATTTCAGAATCAAGCGAAAATACGAAAAAACACGTGTATGTATATGCAGATAATTGCTTTGATTCATTATTATTTCTCTCTGTATATTATTTACTGTTTCTACTTTTGTCCGACGCTCTTACACCTGCTTTACCTACAATATGAGCTAGTAGATGAGTTTTGGTAGCAGAAATCGGTCAAAGTTAAACAAAGAATGCATTTATTAGATACTAATTTAGTTAAAATGAAAATATATTTGTTTATTATAAACTGGATTTCATATTTTTGCAGTTTTCAAAAAACCACAATTTGTAACTACACACTGCCAGTGGAATACTGTTAAAAATGTATTTTTATATAACTTTTAAAAGGGTTAAAGTGACTGAGCTCCATTTTTGTATTTAATAAAATTCGATAAAAATAGAATATTTTATTTATTTTTAATATTTAAGTACAAATATAATGTATAAGCCCAAAAAGTTACAAAAATACAAGTTGAAAATATTTGAAAGAAGGCTTTTATTTCGTTTTATCCCAAATGTCGGCTGAAAATGTAAAATATCATACCTGTTACTTACAAGTCTAATATTATTAGTCTTATATTATTACATGTGATTTCAAATCTCTCAAAGGAGAGGGAGGACGGGAAAGCTATGGAAGAGTCAACCAAAGGAAGATGAACGATTGATATAACATCATTAAGAAAGATAGCTAAATGGGAACAATTCAAAGAGCCCAAGGAGAAACAGGCAGTTTAAACATCAAATGCTTAGGAGGAAAGCTGAAAAAGAAGGCTTAGCCAATTAGGAGAAAGTAGTGGTAGCAAGGTTAAACAAATAAAAGAGAAAGATAGAAGAGAACAACTAGTAAAAGGTGGAAATCAAGTTCAGGAGAGAAGGGAAGAGAAGAAAAAACAAAAACTGGGAAAGCGTCTAAAAATAATTAGAAGGGTATTGGAATCTTAGAGGGAAGAGGAATACCAAGAATGAAATAAAAAGGTCAACTACAGGTAAATATATTATAGCCACCCAAAACAAACAAAAAACAACTGGGAATTGAACGATATGAAGATAGGAAATATGGTGATTGGAAAAATAACATGAAAACAGGGATATAGAGAAAGCACAAATGCGATAAAGGTGACCAAGGAGAGGAAGAAATGCTTACTGTGGTAAATATAAGAAAAGAGATGGGAATACTTGAAGAAATTATCAACGTCGCCAAACCTGCAACACACAAAAGAAATAAAGGGAAAATTCATTTCAACAAATAAATAAAAACGTAGAAAAAGGTTTGATACTGAAGATAATTCCTGGTAGTGAAATCTACAGCCTTCAGAAGTAGTTTGGTCTCTTAATAATCTCTAAAAGAGAATATAGGTTCCTTAGTTTACATTATTACATTATTGTTTTTTCGTTACAAAAATATAATGTAGAGTATTTCAATAAAAACTATCCACCCCTCATAGTTCTGAAGGCACCACTTTTATGAAAAAACGCGTCAAGAATCATATAAAGGAGCACATTTTTTTCATATGTAGAAGGGGGTTATAACTTCAACCCTCTCCCAATTTTTTTAATGTAACACCCTATACATTATTGCATTACTGGATGATCCTCTAGAAGAGGATTGCAAAAATGTATAATACATAATTGAAGAGTCAATCAGTTGGGAGTTACAATGTAAACTTTGCCTCTACCGCGGCAGAGTATTAAGTAAACGATGCTCTGCTTGGGGAAACTGGTGTTGGACGTTTTTTAAATAAATTGTCAAGGAGGTTGGTTTTTATTTGATTATCAACATTCACAAGTACCTATCGACCGTAATAATGATGTATACTGTGGAAGTCGCACTTTTAGTATAACTTACGTTAGAACCCATACAGCACTCTTCGTACCAGGGACGTACATTTTAGGTCCATATTACGTCGGTACGTACCGGGATCAAAAAGGAACGTGCAATGTACGTACCAAACTGTACGTATATGTATGTACACAGCGGTACGTACATTTTATGTACAGCTTATGTTAGGACCAACAACGGATGTACATTGGACGTACATGAATATATGTATGTACAGGGTTATTCATTATAAATTACCCACCCCCTATCATCGTTATTATTACTTTTAGAAAAAAAAGTCTCGTATAAAAGTTGTTTGGTTACAGCTGAATTTTCTCGATATTTTTTCAAAAGTTCAGTAGCGTGCAAATTTAAGGGGATACAAAAAAGAATAGCTCTTTTTTGAATGGGACACCCTGTAAATTTTCACATTTTTGGAATGGTCTTTTTTTTCTGATTTCAAAAATATATAATATGTTACCCCTACCTTGTACCGTTTTTGAGTTATGAAATGTTGTAATTCTTAATTTTAGTAATATTACTGTAAATATGAAAAAGATAATTTATCAAAGTAAGCTGTGAAAATATGAACTAATTTGTTTGATAATTGACATTTTTCATATAAAGTAATTAAGATGGTTCTCAGTAAGTTAAAAAAAGTCAAAATATATACCTAGACAAAACAGAGAACAAAGATTTATTTAAGAGAATTTATAAATAATAACTCATAAAAGATATTCGATATGTCCACCATTATTGTTAATGCATAATTGATAACACCTTCTTATATTATTTATAATAACATTGCAGATGACTCCATTATTTTCATTTAGTTTGTTAATTTCAATTTGAATCCTTGCTTTAATCACTTGTATATTATTATTGTTAATAAAATCTCCCACCTCTTTGTAAACCATTTTAATGACTTTATCTGAAAAATGTTAATTATCAAACATATTGGTTGTCATTTTCATAGCTTACTTTGATAAATTATCTTTTTCATACTTACAGTAATTACTAAAACTCAGATTTTCAACATTTAATAACTCAAAAACGGTACAAGGTAGGGGTAACATATTATATATTTTTGAAATCAGAAAAAAAAGTCTATTCCAAAAATGTGAAAATATACAGGGTGTCCCGTTTAAAAAAGAACTATTATTTTTTGTATCCCCTTAAATTTACACGCTACTGAACTTTCGAAAAAATATTGAGAAAATTCAGCTGTAACCGAACAACTTTTATTTGAGTTTTTTTTTCTAAAAGTAATAATAACGATGATAGGGGGTGGGCAATTTATAATGAATAACCCTGTACATAGTACGTCCACAATATGATGTAAGTAACTATCATTAGTATTTTTTTTTAATTTACGATTCACCTATCTGCGCAAATTAATCCGTGTGTACAAAAGACTCCGCCAAACAATTTATTTTAAAAGAGAAAGCGGTAAATGTAAACTATATGATATGTAGAGCCTCGTGCCGTGACGACCTATTAATGAATTTTTGACAATTTTCCAATCAATTTCCTCTTTTAGGTTATGAGAATCTGAAAAACGGCTAAGATTGAGAATTCTTTTGAATATTTTTGCTGGTCGGTATCGAGCCCATGACCATTAGATCCGAAATCCGATTTATTTACCTCTATGCAACCACTGCTTAAAGCATTTTGCTGGTCAAACCAAGTAATTATATTAAAATATGTAGTAAGTAAGAACAAGATATTTTCATTATTTTTATACTATATATTCTATATACGGTATCCGCCAAAATAAACAGTACCGAAACAGAGAGTGCTGTGGAGTTGTTTATGTAATATGGATTTGTCATATTTGACTTAATTGTCAATAGTTGATATATTAATAGTACGCTGCAGTTAAATTTGATTTAAAAATGGTTCTAACAACGGAAGAAAAAGTTTTTTTGGTAGAGCATTATTTTCGTTCATACGGAAAAGGTCGTAATGATGGTCCAAGCTTAGAACAAGTGTCAATAAAATATTAACAAAAATTTAATATCCTTCTCATTCACCTGATCTGACGCCACCTGACGCATACATTTGGGGCATAATGAAGGACAAAATATTTCACTCGGAAAATCCGCCGGCGAATATTGCCGAACTACAGGAAAGAATACAAAATATTTTTCGGCAGTTACATCAACCACTTTTTATAAATACATATGAAGACCACAGGGGAAAAAGGATGAGGGTCACAAATCCGAAGTTTTGTGTGGAGCAAATTTTAAAATTCAAAACTCTTCATTTCCTTAACGTTTAATTCTTTTAAAACAAGAATTTTTTTAAAAATTGGCTCGTGTATCTTCTTTTGGTGGAAGAACTTGTTACTTTTATTTTTTCAACATGAGCGTCGAGATTTTTTTTTCAAGATGGCTAAGTACATAAAGTCAGGGGAAAAAAGATGAGAGTCCAGCTAGAAATCATTTGGTCTTCGCAACTAATTACTTTGAAAAGGCTTGGTTTAACGCGGGCGTTCCTAATGTGATCATTCCAACCAGAGGGAATCTCGACAAAGGCTTTGCAATTAATTAAGCCCATATTACGATCACATTCCATATAGCTGTGTCCTCTTATTGGAAAAACCATTTTCACACACTGTAGTCGGCCTACTTTATGGACAATAAAATGGAGCATTCGGAACAAAGTGTTATTTTTGTTCTGGCCACAACACGAATCACAAAAAATCACAAGTTCTTGAACTCGACTCTCATCCGTTTTGCATAAATCGAATGGACTATCATCCTTTTTCCCCTGCATGGCATATATTGAAACGCATTTTCCTCGGTACTCTCATCTGTTTTACTCTTTATAGTATGATATGCAGAAGGTAACGGCCTTCGACTATGTTTTAACTTGTTTATCCTAAAATTAAATTTTTTGGACCCTCATCTTTTTTCCCCTGTAGTCTTCATATGTTTATTGACTTACAAAATGGATATGAAGCTTGTTTGCGTCGAAATGGTGAACATTTTGAACACTTACATTACAGAAATTAAAAATTAATTTTTATTTTTATTTTCGGTACTGTTTATTTTGGCGGATACTGTACATACTATTGACTGATTGATTGATTGATATACTATTGACTTTTTTAAAAAGGATTCTGTCAGATGTCCTTCAACTGACGATACTTTGTTAAAATTATCCCCGTTCATATTGGCTTTGCTGTTTTGTTAGTGGTAAGCTAGGAGATCGGCTGGAAGAAACAGACGGTTACAAGAATGTAATTTCCCTAAAACAAAATATTTTTTTATCTATGTGTTAATTTCGTCAAAATTGTATCATTGAATTGTAAACAAGCACAAGAATAAATGTGTGTAGCTGTATTTTTGGTTTTTTGTTTTAAGGTGGTACTAGTTCGACGAGTTGAAATTGTCAGGTGGCTGAAGATTTCCCCTAATTTTTTTGAGTTTCCATTTTTATTTTTGTATTTTCGTTTTTTACTTTTTCTTCTCACCCATGTAGTATAAGTATATACATTTTTGAACATATGTCAATAAATGTTTTTTAAATTCACAATTTGTTTTTTTTTTCTAAAATGTATTCAAATAAAAAATACAAGTAGAAAAAATGTATGTACATCCATGGTATGTCCATTTTACAGCCATTATTGGTCCCATATAGGACGTACCTGGAGTGCAATATACATAAGACGTACATTACCAAATCCGAGGGACGTACCTGGAACGTACATAGCGTTGGAAAATGTACTCCCTGGTACGTACAAGAGTTACGTACCTGGTACGTACAAGAGTTACGTACCTGGTACGTACGAAGTACGTATCGTTGCTGTATGAGAAGAACAACTCTGTCTATATCAGAAATTTCTAGTGCAGTATTTTCAGAATTTTACATAAACACAAGTTCCAACCTTACAAAATTAAATTAATCTAAGAGCTACATGAAGACTATTTCGACCGGCGTCTACATAATTGTGAATGTATTAAATGGAGGAGTAAACAGACATAATTGTAGATATTGGGCAGGAAATGACCCACTCGTAATGCGAAAATAGTCAAGCACCACAAAAATTGAACTTCTGGTGAGGCATTTTTGGTGACCAAATTGTTGGACCCTATTTTATTGAGGGAAACTTAAATGGTGTCCTATCTAGAATTACTCAGAGAAGTTATTTATCCCGGAATAACACAAATACTTGAAAATGATGATACCATGTCTTTGCTAGCGTTTCAACAAAATGGGGCTCTCGATGTAGACGGTTTCTAAAGAATCATTTCCTGCTCGGTGGATAGGTAGACGAGGCCCAATTTTGCAATCGCCACCTAAATCACCCGATTTAACTCCTCTAGACTTTTTTTTATAGGTATATCTGAAAACCAAACTGTATGCCACTAAAGCTAAGATCTATAGATGATTTACGTCAGCGAATTATTCAAGAATTTCGACAAAGAACCCCTGAAATGTTACATAATAACCAATTGATTGACTTTTCACTTAAGTATTATTATATTTTTTCTACACCCACATGTATATTATCCATTTCCTGCACAGTTTAGAGAATGGAAATGTAGGCCATATCTGTTAACTGAACGTATATGATTTCATATACATCCTAGAACGTATATGAAAACCACCAATCAGCATTCGCATTTAGTACTCGTCATTCATCGTTTTTTCAATTTAAAGAAACGTCAAAATAATTTGTCAAAAAAAAGTCTCTCCCAGAAGCACTGGATCCAGAATATTTATTTATAAAAATAAACTTGAATAAAATAAACCTTATAAATTAATAACAAATACTAAAAACAGAATAAAATGGGTATTTAAGGGACTACCGATGAAGGTCAGTTTTTATGAAGGTATGTAATACTTCTGAGATGTACTTTCAATAAATCTCGGTAGCCGAGTGGTTGACATACCGGACATACATGAAGGTAGACCCGAGTTCGATTCCGGGTGAAGAATTTTTTTTTCAATTGTTAATTTTATTTTTAAATAATTATTCTGCTCTAACTACAACAGGCAGACGCTTGAAATATTTAGCATAATATTCATTATTATAAATAAAGGTGCGGTACCCTTTTTGCGGGAGTCCGACTGGCAACATCTATTTATAACAGCATCGCATATTTAAAAAAAGAAACCGTAACATTATACAAATTGTACATTTAAAAACTGTACGTTTATCACAAAAAATTAGTGAAGACATAAAATTGAATTGGTACGATTATGAATAAAATTGTTGAAAATTTTTTATTTCAAGTTATATTTATTTTACAGTTTATTCAAATGTTTATTTTCTAGATTTTTTCTTGAATGGGTCGTAGAAAAAATATACTGTTCGACTCGTGTGGATTGTCCATATCGCACTCGAACGATTGAGCACTCCACCTACGGCGTCGTGCTCAAACTTCGTCCTCGTGCGATATGGCCATCATATCCACACTAGTTGCACAAACTACTATTATAATCCTCTTGTAGAAGAGAATCTAATAATGGAATTATGTATAGGACGTTCAATTTGAAAAATTGGATGGGCTAACCATAGCGGAAAGAGGTTAAAGTTATATGAGTTTTGACGTGTTTTTTCATTTTTTCATAAAAGTGACGCCTTCTTAATTATGTGGGGTTTTCAGTAGTAATACCCCCAGGGTCTTGATAATACCGAGATAATTTTGTCATAGAGAATGCTGAAAGCGTGTTGCTTGATAATATCCCAAGACCGCAGGCCGAGGGCTATTATCTTTGAGCGACACACTTGAAGGATTCTATACGACAAAATTTTGAGTATTTATCAAGACCCGAGGTGTATTCGATAAGATAATTTTTTACTTTGTAGATATCAAAAAATTGATTGTCAATCTGACGCTTAATACTTTTCAATACAAACTTTATTAGTTTTAATCAAAAATTATTCATTTTTATTTAAAACACAGTTGTGAAAAGTACAATTGGTAAATTAATTGAATCGTTAGATGCGATACCAAATCTTTCCGACATTTTTATTCCAGTTGTCAGTTTGACGTTTAATTAATTTTTAATAAAACATAAACACCAAACTGAAAACACCAAATGTAGGGTATTATCGCTGTAATACAGCGGTGATTGGATGAAATTTGACATATGACTTGAAATTAAGTAATTTGATTGGTTACTATATTCAGTAAAAAAGTATCATTGAAATGCTCTGTATGTACAGTGTGTCCGTAAAGTATGGAACAAATTCTTTTTTAGCTGAACAGACCATTTTTAGAAATAATCCTGAAACACGTCGATTTTTGATTCCAATTTACCGTATTTCAAAATAATAATCTAATATACAGGGTGAATTACTTTCGAGTAATGACGTCACCGTCATTCTTTTTAAATTGAACACCTCCATTTTGTCTCAATTTTCGGATTACTCTAGCTGAGCTGATTCCAAAAAGGTATCACACGTCGATACCAATTTGGTACAGGGTGGACAAAAATAAAATAGTTTTGTGTGTGCTCATAAAGTAACGCGTAACATTCTTTATTAGTTAAATTAACAATATTATCAAAAATACTTATTGTCTAGCGAACAGAATATGATGAAATACATGACTTTATAAATGTTCGAACAGTAACCCAAACGGTGTACAAATTGATGGTTTTATTTGACGCCATATTGCGGTGGATCGATTGTAGTGCTATCTAGAGGCACATATTGAAAGTAGGTACAAGGTAGAAAACTGGGAAATCAGAAACTGTAATTAGTGTACAGCTATCTACTTTTAACTCACTTAGTAATGTCAATGTTGCCATGTTTCAATTATAAGCTAACTAGATATTTCAGAGTTCCTGTAAAAAACCAAGACGCACACCTTAAATATGTTTGTGGTATTATAAATATTGTTTTCGTGTACATTTTAAAATTATCAAGTTTATACATAATATATGCTAGAAAAAAAGGTTTCTTAAAATTGTGTACTTTATTTGTTTTAATTTAAAAATATAAATATTTATTATTTGCCACACTTCTATTATGGACAAAGATAAGTAAGTGTCACAATGTTATCAGCGCGTGGCCCTTTTGGAAAACTGAAACCATGGTATTGCTGGTATTGTGATACTCACTTATCTTTCTCCATAATAGAAGTGTGGCGATTGGCGAACAATAAATAGATAATGTTCTCAAGTTAAAACAAACAAAATACACAACTTTTTCACTTTTATTAATATCACAAATATATTTAAGGTGTGTCTCGGGTTTCCACAGGAACACTGAAATATCTAGTTTGTTTATAATTGAAACGTGGCAACATTGACATTTTCAAGTGATTAAAATGTAGATGGTGCCACATTACTTACCCTTAGTGGTAACCTATTTTTCTACCTCAGGCCTACTTTCGATAAGTGCCGCTAGATGGCAGTACAATACGATCCACACGATCCATCATAGTATGGCGTCAGCTGAAACCATCAATTCTTGTTGAACCTTGTTTATTGTGACTTGAGAAATATTGTTTATTACTGTCCGAATTCTCTCTATTAATCCTTGAATATTTACTGGTTTCGTTTGATACACAACATTCTTCAGATGGCCCCACATAAAATAATCCATAGGATTGAAATCTGGTGACCTCACTGGCCATTCAATAGGTCTACGTCTACCAATCCACCTGTTCGGAAAAGTTTCGTCTAGGTACCTTCTTATATCTGCAGCATTCTGTCGAAACCATAAACTTTCATCAAAACCTCCAGGATTACGTCTACTGGGAAACAAATTACGTTAAGAAGGTACGAGATACCCCCTTAAAAACTCAAGGACAACGCCTGTTTAAATTACCTTCGATAAAGTAGGGTCCGATGATTCGATTTCTTAGAATTCCAGCCCATACATTTACCTTTTGCGGGTATTGTGTATGATGCTCACGCACCCAGTGGGGGTTTTCTTTTGCCCAGTATCTACAATTCTGACGGTTAACCTCGTCATTTAACGTGAAAGTGGCCTCATCATAAAAATTAATGTTTTGTATCAAGAGAGGGTCTCGGTGACATTTATCCATCATTTTTTTGCAAAAATGGATTCTTCTATCGGGATCATCTTCGTTCAATTCCTGCACAAGTTTGATTTTATAAAGATGCCATTTTTTCAAGTTTCAATAGTTTTTGTACCGTTGTTTTGGTAACACCGATATCGCGACTAACTCAACGCACAGAAGTGTGCACATCTTCTTCAAAACTAAGTAAAACATCTAATGCTGTACAGCAATTGCAGAGGGACGACCTGATTTGCGTGCATTTTCAACCGTACCAATTTCTCGAAATTTCTTTTCAATCTCACTTACTGTTGAACGCGTTATATAGGTCTTTCTGGATATTTATCATTAAACAAATTGCACACTTCCGAGTTAGCGATCTGTCTTCATACCCAAACATCATAAGTATTTCAATTTTTTGTTTTACGCTCAACTCCATTTCTACTTCAAATTAAATCTAAGCAATAATTAAATACCAAAAATATTGTAGTACTAAACTGTCACTGAACATCAATAAATTACTAAACAATTGTCCACCCTGTATACATTTTTGGAATCAGCTCAGCCAGAGTAATCCGATCATTGAGACAAAATGGGGGTGTTGCATTTAAAAAAAATGGGGGTGTTCCATTTTAAAAAAATGAATTTGTTCCATACTTTACACAGTGTATAACAGGTACCTACAACGATTATAGTTTTGAATATTTTTAATGTGCATATTTCAGATTCAAAGCTATAATAGATATGCTATAGTGAATAAATAATACAAAAGTATTTTTTTTTAAATATGGATCGTTTTTGTACTTAATATACATTAATTTTTAATAAAGTTTATAGGCACATACGTTTAAGAATAAATACTGAAATATAACAACCATAACTAAGCTACCAAAAAATATTGTATATAATACTGCTGTTCGAGATTTCTTAAATGTTGAGTAAAGCATTAGCTGTAAGTTTCGCTTCTTCTCTTCTTCTGTAAGCTATCCTACTAGACAAATTATTGAAGAGGATATCATTCAAACGCATTAATTGCGTAGGCTACACCAACGATCTTGTGATTATAGCAAATTAGCAGGAGTAATGCTGGAGTAGGCACAAACTGCCCTCTTCAATACATAAGAGTAGTTTTTTCCAAAAAGAAAGTACTGAGAGGATTTGAGTCACCAGTACTCAATAGGATAGAAATTCCATTTGTACTAGAGGCAGAATACTTAATACTCATACCATAGGTCAAGACTGAGTGGGAAAAACTGGGGGCTACAACCAAAAATTATCATATGTCTTATATACCAAGGTCATCAGGCCTCGATGGTATGGTGGCCTGATTCGATATACAAGGTCGATCCACGGGAGCAACTCCAACAGAAGTCCTGCAAAACCAACCGCCGCTTCATGTCTACATGCAAGGCAAAGGAAGCAGATAAGTTACAAACTCGTTTGGTATTGCTTGAAAACAAGAGAATAGATTGTCCTTAGCCTGAGACAGCCCAGATTCAACAGCCTTTTCACTAGGTCCATCTTGGAGAAATCCTCACTTGGATAGGTACTTTATTCTATATCTCCGATGATACAATGCAATTTAGACGTTATTTAAAAATTATCTTGAAAGCTACAAATTTTTTGACATGTAAGGCTATGCGTTTTCACGTGAAAACAATTGATGAATACAAAATAATAAAAAAAATTGCTTCAAATGCCAGTGGCGTAAAAAATGGGGGGAAAGTGACATATTCTTCTAAATCTGCACCATTGGATCAGGAATTGAATTTGTTTTTCCATAAAAATATGCCCTTTTACTTTTAAAAACAAGCTGCCAAATGTCAAATCAATTTATTCATCCATTTTAAAGTTATCAAATTAAACCATTTTTATTTTCATAACTTGAACACCGAAAAGTAAACAGGTTTGACCCCTCAATCATCATATCATTTTGTCCAATTTTACGAGAGGTATCTATCTACATGCAAACGTTGTAAGTGTCATTTGAAAACACTCTGTATATCTTGAAAACTATTACAATTCCAAAAATGTCAGGATTTCTTACGATTAGTAAGTAGTATTCAGAAAAATTTGGGCTAAAAATTTATTGTCGATTGTTAACAATATTCGATCATTCAAAATTTCACAAATTCGAGATATTTAAACAAGAGTTTGAAAAACAGAAAAAATAATGAAATTTTGAAAACCGACAGAGCTAGGGTAGAATGAAACTTCTGACCAAAATTCGTCCAAATCGAAGTGGGTCGATTCCAACTATGTATTTGTCAATTTTACGTGGAATGTCCCTCTTGCCTTAAATTGTTAGTTATCATTTTTATTATGATTTGCTAAATAATTTAAGAAATCTCGAATAAAAATATAAATAATTAATATCTCTTCAACCATGAATAACAATATAAATAGATGTCAGATAATATAAATAGATGAATCTAAAATAATATATTCAACAAAAATAATCTCAATGTTTCTATTCAGATCAACTACTAAGTAGGTACACTATCCATAGACAATGTTAAATTAAATATGAACAACAAAAAGTCTAAAATATTGTACTGCTTTCAAATTATACAAGGAAATTCTAGAGGCGGTATATTTTTTTCTTTCAATGAAAATTTTATTATCATTTATAATTGCACTTGAGGTTTGTATATCACTGAGTAAATTTGGGTTATTTAATGAGAAACTGTTGCCTACCGATAAGAGGAGAAAAACCATCAACTATTGAAAACTAGACACCGACAGTTTTTCAAGTTAAATTGATAAAGAAGCTGCTGCACTGAATATCCTCCTTTTGTGTTGTACTTGTAGGATTTTATGTTTACCATTACAAGCAGCTCATGGTGATTAAAATGTACGTTGATGTAAGGGTTAAATGCATTCTTGAATTCTTTCTAATTTCTACTTTGCAGAATTTAGTGGTAAAGTATTCCAAGAAGAAAATCGTTGATGATTGAGTCGCTACTGTATTAGCAAGCTCACATGTATCAAAATAAACCTGCAGCTTGCAAGCTGGCAAGTGCTTGAAGTGTTTACGAAAGCGTGATGTCACAGACAAAAGCCTTTACTATTCTAGTGATTTGGTGCGTAATTCAAATCTTTTTAAAGGTAATTTTTTCTTTAAAATCTTTATATTTTTCGCAAAAATAACATTTATTTTGGATTAAGTATATCGTGGAACAGTTTTTCAATAGTTATTTACGTAATTAGTGGGATATGGACATTATTAACGCACGCATGTGAAGTTTGCACGATGAGGTCGTAGGCTGGGTCGTGTAATCATATAAGTGCGTTAATAATTCCTATCACACGTGTTACGTACAAAATTTTATCTACAACTGTTTATTAGTATTATTAACAATACCTATTTCATAAAATTTAAAAAAATTTCAATATAACGAATTTTTAATAATATTGACTGCAAACATAAGGTACTGTGTATCATATTTTGTGACCATAGCAACAAAGACAAACAAAGCTGTGAAAATAAAATAAATTAGTTATGTCTTCAAATTGTCAAAGTTGAATGAACAAAAATCTATAAAAATGAGTTCAAGCGAAGACAATCTCCTTTCAAAAATTGAAAATGCAGCTTCCAGTGTTATTTTAAATATTTAATTCTGGTGTTAATATTTTTCTAAATTCTTATTATCGCACTAGTGCGGTAATGTATTTAAAAATGCACTAGTGCGGTAATATACGTCATTATGACACTGAAAATAGTCCCGTTATATGACAGTTGTAGATAAAATTTTGGTCGAAAGGCACTAGATTTGACGATTCTAAAAATGCCATGCTTTGACTAGAGAAGTTATTTTTATCGGAGAATATTCAAGTATGTAGATTTTCATCAAAATATGAATATTTAACAGTAACTTTCTAAACATATTGAGTCAAATTAGTACATTGTCAATTTATTATTTCTCATATAAATTTGTACTAGATAAAAATTTGATTAACTAAAATCTGTGAATAGTGTATCTAACTCATTAATTTGCTAATACTTTTCTTTTGGAAAATAACTCTCCCACGCCAAGTTCCATACAATGCAAGTTCCCATCAAGAGTCCATAAGTCACCATGGAAATCCACCATATGATTCTTTCTGTCCTTGTAACACTTAGATTTCTTAAAACGTTAATTCCTACCAATAACCCAGCTACGGCTCCTGCAAAATGAGCTGCGTATCCAATGTGTTCGTTGATATCTAACACATATCGATTGTAAACGGCTGTTCCTATATCTGCCACTGCTAATAAGACGAAGATGAGAAATTGGGCGATCGGAAACGACATTTCCTTCCAATTCTAAACAGAGTAATAGATATTGTTATATAGCGGTTTGGTCACTTGGTTGAGTGATAAGTTAACTCTTCTATAAGTTTGTTTAAATTAGATATCAATTGTTAACTAAACTGTTTATTTCTATGTATTCTATTTTGTTTCGAGCAGTTTCTCTTGAGAACGAACCGACTAGAACGATTCCATCGCCAGTTGGAACGAACCTAATAATAATACGAATACAACGCATTTTTCAGCGATATACAGGGTGATTCATTAGTGCGATAAAGTCCAATATCTTGTAAATAGATAAAGATATTTGATTGAAATTTCAACTGATTGTAGCCAGCCTAGAGGCTCATATTTTGAAATTAGTCGCAATTGTACAGCGTGTTCCATAACGCTGTGCCAGATCAAAGTTATACTTTTTCGAATGGGACACCCTGTATTTTACTTCAAATTTGAATTCTGCTTGACATCGCTATTACAATGATATAATATTGTAATGGGTTATACAGTGTATTTAAAAAGTTCTGACCACTTGTTCCTGTAAATCGTAATGACTTCAACGCCCTGTATACTTTAAACAGCACAATCGAAAGTTGATTTTTTATAGCCACACGTCTGTGATAGTCGTCCAGTACTACAATTCAATCGAACTGATTCGATATCTAAGAAACCGTATACATACCCAAACTCGAATACATTGGTTTCACAATTTTTTTAAATGGATCACCCTGTATTTCATATCGGTTAATGAAAGTTTCTTCACTATACTTCAAAATTTATTGAGTATTCCCTATACCCAAACTGAATAGTTTTTGTGATATTTCTATTTTATGGTTAAAGAAAGCCAACAATAATAAATTTACTCATACTTATTTATTAACAACTATACTAAAATTTATAAAAAAATCAACAATAAAGTTATAAAAGATACTTAAAGTGACCACCCTCTCCATTTCTCCTGGCTTGGAGACGGTCTTGAAAAGATCGACTAACATTTCTAAGCATTTGCACATTAACATTTTGAAACGCCTTGTTTAACCTCGGGCTAATCAATGATGATTGACCATATTCTTTGAGTATACATTTATTTCCATTAATTACATTCAAAATTAAACAAAGAGATTTGAAATGTGTAAAAATGAATTAACTTTCAAAAATGACTGACATTCTCAGCCTAGTTACGTATACAACAACTACTATGCATAAACAGCACGAACGTAGCGAGTGACTTTTTCGCAACTTCGCGCACTTGTATC
>CAJUYG010001995.1:43793-55875 GCA_910591675.1 Galerucella calmariensis
GAAAAGAATCCATTTTTTTAATTCTTAAGGGTTATGAATTCATTATGATAACTTTCCAGTATTAGTCCAAGAACCCCAGCCAAAAAAGTAGTGTTTAACCTCGGGCTAATCAATGATGATTGACCATATTCTTTGAGTATACATTTATTTTCATTTATTACATTCAAAATTAAACAGAGAGATTTGAAATGTGTAAAAATGAATTAACTTTCAAAAATGACTGACATTCTCAGCATAGTTACGTATACAACAACTACTATGCATAAACATGCCGCCCGCCTTGAAAGGACACAGTTCTTTCAAAACAAATATAAAGATTAACAGGCAGCATATAGTTTCATACAAAAAAAGTTACATGCAACTACCTATAAAACATATTATTAAATGGAAATATTCGATAAAGGTCACAAGAATATATAAATTCTCTTTAAACCTTTCAAATTATTAAATTCCAATTGATGTATAACAATGGTTAAATCTACGAAATATATAGTTTATTTTTTCTAGTATTTAGAATCAACTGTCTATAGGCAAAACACATACACGATTGAGTGCTCTTTTAATTTCACTACCGCGCACCTTGAGTGACACTACCCTGGTGATCCCATCTGGACCTGGGTGCATAACTGTAACGCGTCCAAGAGACCATTGAAGTGGAGGAGCCTTGTCATCCTTAACCAAGACCATAGATCCCATTTTTAACATTTGGTGGCAGTTAGTTTTCCATTTCTGTCTCGTCTGGAGCTCGTTCAGGTACTCTAGCTGCCATCTAGACCATAATTGTTGAACCATCAACTGTATCGATTGCCATTTGTCAAGACGGTTCTCAGGAACATGGGTGATGTCAATCTCTGGCAGCATTGTCAAGGTGCGTCCAATTAAAAAGTGGGCTGGCGTCAAGGCTGTGTTATCATCAGGATCGCTAGACATAGCGCAAAGCGGTCGAGAGTTCAAAATACCTTCTACCTGATGCAACAATGTACAGAATTCTTCAAATGTCATAGATTTACAACCCATTACCCTTTTTAAGTGAAACTTCACGCTCTTTATTCCTGCTTCCCATAAACCCCCAAATGTAGGAGAGCTTGCAGGAATAAAATGCCATTTAATTTTTTTCTGTCAAGAGACCTTGAGCTATATCTTTAGAGTGACTCTCTAAAAATTCGTAAACAGCATTTAATTCTTTGTTTGCACCTATATAATTCGAGCCGTTATCAGAATAAATGTTGCAAGGTTTGCCTCTCCTACTAATAAATCTTTTAATACTTGCCAGAAAAGCATTGGTTGTAAGATCCGACACCAATTCAATGTGGACAGCCTTAGTACTCATAAAAACAAAAAGGCAAATATAGGCTTTCGTCAGCTTAGCACCTCTAGTTTTTCGATCCTTAATAAGAAATGGACCTCCATAATCTGTACCTACGTTTTGAAATACAGAAAATCCATTTACTCGACAATGAGGTAAATCACCCATTAAATAATTCAAGATCTTTGGCTTGGCTTTAAAACAACGTACACATCTATTAATAACATATTTACAACAACTTCGTGCCGAAATAGGCCAGTATTTTTGCCTTATGGAAAAAATCAATTGTTGAGTGCCACAATGGAGCAAACGTTCATGTTCATTAATTAGAATCCTTTTTGTTAAATTGTGATTGTTTGGCAAAATAATTTGATGTTTACAGTTAAAAGGAATGTTACTATTTCTTAAGCGACCACCAACTTTCATTAAATCTTCATGAATGAAGGGGTTTAAAGAAAGAATTCGACTTTTGTTTGGTATGTCTTTATTATTAATTAGATTCTTATATTCGTTAGGAAAACATTCTTTTTGAACTGATTTTATTGCTAATGATAGAGCTGCTTCAATTTCATCAGGTTTAAGTCCACCACCCCTTCTTTCCAATAAACTAACCTTGCAATTGTTTTTAAATCTTAAAATATATCCTAATATCCTTAAAAATTTATTAAAAGACGAAAAACGGTCTAACAAATAGTTAATTAAATTGAAACTATTTACAGTTATACAAGTAATAGTTATTGCTTCGGGTAAATTTTGACATGGTTCAAAATTTAGAATATTCCATTCACTGTCTTTGTGGAGAAGCCATTCTGGCCCAAACCACCATAAATTACTACTTTTCAAATTGTCTACCGAAGCCCCTCTTGATAATAAGTCCGCGGGATTATGTTCTGATCGAACATGATTCCAATAACTAATACTTGTCAGAATCTGTATTTCTTGGACTCGATTGGCTACAAATTGCTTCCATTTACTTGGTTCCTCTTTTATCCAACATAAACAAATTGTGGAATCTGTCCAACAGTAAATACTATTTAATGGTATTTCTAAATGATCAGTAGCCTTTTTTAATAAATTTGATAGTAAGACTGCCGCACAAAGTTCTAGTCGTGGAAGACTCAGAAGTTTTAACGGTGCAACTCGTGATTTTGCGCATAGTAAATTAGATATATAGTTACCAGATGACGTCAAACATCTTATATAAATACAACAACCATAAGCCTTTGTAGATGCGTCACTAAAACCATGCAGCTCAATACTAACATAATCTGAAATACTTGCGTGACGTGGGATTTTTAAATCATTCAAAGAATTTAAACTGCTATAAAAATGTAACCAATTTTCATTAAAATCCGGTGGTAACTCTTGATCCCATTCAAACTTTCTTTTCCAGAGATCTTGAATAATTAATTTTGCATTTATCACAATTGGACCAAGTAGTCCTAAAGGATCGTAAATCTGACAAATTACAGAAAGAATACTACGCTTGTTCCACTGACATGGTTGAATGGTAAAATCAATGTTAATCTTATATCTGATAAAATCATTCTGCGGATCCCAGTATATTCCTAATGTTTTATTTTGCTCACCTATTGGAAGTATGGCAACATCTAACTGATTATTAATTTCAAAGTCTTTCACAATATTCGAGTCATTGCAAAGCCATTTTCGTAATTAAAAACCTGAATCACTCAAAATTTTTGAGACATCCCTTTGTATTTTAGTAATTTCATCTTTAGAATCAGCAGAAGTTAATAAGTCATCCATATAGAAATCACGCCTAATTATTTTGGAGGCCAATGGATATTTATTTTTATAGTCTTCCGCAGCATGTAATAGACTTTTAACAGCAAGGTATGGCGCTGACGCAGTACCGTACGTCACAGTATTCAACTCATAACATTTTAATTCATCTTTTGGATCTATTCGCCAAATAATCTTTTGAAATTGACGCTCATCCTTGTCTACAAAAACTTGACGGTACATTTTTGATATGTCACTACTTAAAACGTATTTATGTAAACGAAATCTCATGAGAATTGAAAATATGTCTTGTTGAAGAGATGGACCAATATACTGCACATCATTTATAGAAAGACCTGAGCTTGACTTTGCGGAACCATCAAAAACTACGCGACATTTAGTTGTCAAGCTAGACTGTTTTACAACCGCAGGATGTGGCAAAAAAAATCCATTATCATTGTTAAAATCTATCTCAGACATATGTCCTAAGTCAATTATACTCTTTCATAAAATTAACATATAAATTCTTTAGCTCTACGTTTTTATTTAACCTTTTTTCTAACAAATCAAATCTATGCAACGCCATAGTTTTAGAGTCGCCCAATTCTGTTAATGAATCTTTAAATGGAATTCTAACTATATATCTTCCGGAAGGATCTTTTTTAACGGTTTCTTCAAAATAATTCTCACAATACATTTCTTCATTTGAAAGTATTTTTTTAACTGGACTCAATTCTTCAACCTCCCAGAATTTCACTACTTCATTATTTATCAAATTATCATAAGTATTACCAGTAAAAAATGTAAACGAATTTTGACTCTTCAATGAATTAAGATATAAATTCCCCGCGATCACCCAACCAAATTTAGTATTTTGGAGAATAGGCATATTCGGACCCAATTTTTTATTACCTGATATTAAAACGGACCAAAATATGCTAGATCCAAGCAACAAATCTATATCACTGGATACATTAAAATCTGGATCCGCTAATTTTAATTCTGAAGGAATTTTCAACATATCTTTATTAAAAGATTTAATCGGTAACTTTCCTGTTATATTAGGTAGAACTGAACAATTGGTCTTGATAGTAAAATTTCCTTGATAAGAATTTAACGTAACCTTAACTTCATTATTAATCTTTGCCAAAGCCTCTCCTACGCCCTTAACTACATGTTCCACCTTTTTGTATTCTAAGTCTAACATTTTACATATTCTCTCAGTAATAAAATTACTCTGAGAGCCGCTATCCAATAGTCCGCGACAAACAACTGATTTATTTCCGTTTACGACTCTTATTAAAACCGTCGACAATAAAACCTCCGAAATATCATAAGACTTGACAGTGTCGACTGTTAGTCGTGACGACGCATGGCAAGCTAAATTCTCCCCATCTTGTATTGGATTTCCATCATCCTTTGCCTTTTCTACACTATTGTCGTGGAAATCATTTTGATCGATTGTTAGTTGAGGTGGGCTATTTGCACTGGTGGTAGACGTTGTTTTATTAAGACGTATATTGTTTGACGAATTATTTAAATGCAATAACGAATTATGTAGTTTGTGACATTTAATGCATTTTTGCAGTTTACATTTCCATGTAGGATGTGAATCCCTTAAACAATTTAAACATAAATTAAGCCTTTTTGCAGCCGAAATTCTGTCATTAACATTTAATTTTAAAAAGGCATCACATTTATAAATTGGATGCTCTTTTTGACAAAAGTAACATTTAACATTTGAACGTCCTTCAAAAGACGCAAAACTACGGCTATTAATATTTCGAACCTTTGTTTTATTATTGAAGTTTCTATCATTTGTAGTTATTTGCAGCTTTTCTAACATTTCGCATTTTTCTTTAAGAAACTTATTTAGATCCGTCATGTTTGGTAAATCATTTTCATGTTTAAAGCATTCCCACTCCCTTCTTGTGGTAGAATCAAATTTAGAACACATTATAAATATAATTATACTATCCCAACTTTGTGTATCCAAACCTAGACTATTTAATGAGCGTAAGTGTTTTGTGACGTTATCAAATAAGTTTCTCAATTCAGAATATGATTCGTGATTAATACTAGGGTGGTCAAAGATTGCCTTTAAATGATTATGTATAATTAATTTTTTATTCTCGTAGCGCTCTGCCAACATTTGCCAAGCTATTTTGTAATTAGCTGACGAAACCTCTATAGATTTTATTATTTGTTGAGCATCCATTTCAAGGGATGATCTCAAATAATAAAACCGTTGAATATCTGTGAGCGAGTCATTATTGTGTACTAATGCAAGAAAATAGTCTTTGAACTCAAGCCATGAATCATAATGGCCATCAAATATAGGTAGTTTAATAGGTGGTAATTTAACCAATGCCTGAATATTACCTCCCTGATTCCACTTTCCACATTGAATTGATTCATTATTGGTAGACGCACTATCTTCATTTTCCATTTTAAAAATTTCGCAAAATGATTGCATTGAACTAACAAGCTCAAAATAACATTCTTCAAAGTTTTTAATTTCATCATCATTACTATCTTCTAATAATTCAATTTGCTCCTGAACTTCATGAAAATCATTATACAAAGGTGAAACTTTTTCTAATCTAACTTCAATTTCTGTAATTAACTTTTTACAAACCTCATTATCTTTAACAGTATCAAAATAACTCTTAATCCTAGTAAGTTTTCTTTTTACCACTCCCCTTTTAACCTTTAGAACCCTTAATTGTTCTTCAGCCATTGTTGCTCAGAGTAAAAGATGTAATGAAATATAATGTCACTTACCAATGATGGTAAAACCTTTTCACAGACACCGGCCGCTTTGCTTGTCAAGCTTCCTGATACAGCACTGGATGTCGCGTTAACCACACTATTTTTTAAAGGACAATTTAATTTATTATTTCGCTTATCCGCTCAAAAGGACCAACAAATTATGTTTAACCTCGGGCTAATCAATGATGATTGACCATATTCTTTGAGTATACATTTATTTTCATTAATTACATTCAAAATTAAACAGAGAGATTTGAAATGTGTAAAAATGAATTAACTTTCAAAAATGACTGACATTCTCAGCATAGTTACGTATACAACAACTACTATGCATAAACACGCCTGATTTATTCTAGTTTTCATATCGACTGGTGTAGTAACAGGTAATTGGTACACCTGTTCTTCAATAAAACCTCAAAGGAAAAAATCTGCTTTATTCAACTCTGGTGATCTTGGTGCCCAAAGAACTGGTCCTGCTCGTCCAATCCACCTTTCAGGAAACATATCATTCAATTGTCCCTGAATGAGCGCGTTATGGTGAGCAGGAGCTCCGTCTTGAAAATACCATATTTGTTGACGTGTACGGAAGAGAATGTCTTCAAGCAGAACTGGTAAATGATTTTCCAGGAAAATGATTATATGGTTCTAATTTAACTATTTAGAAGACCTCTAAGAAACCTGATCCTTCTGCATGTGTAGTGGTACTGTTATCGACCTTTTAAAACCTTTTTCTAAGTTAACAACATTCCTAACATGTTAATTGTTGTGAATTAATTTTATTATCTGCTTTTTATTGATTTTTTTTATTAGAAATGAAATTTTTAATAACAAAATAGAAATAACACAAAAACTATTCAGTTTGGGTATAGGGAATACTCAATAAATTTTGAAGTATAGTAAAGTAACTTTCATTTACCTATATAAAATACAGGGTGATTCATTTAAAAAAATTGTGAAACCAATGTATTCGAGTTTGGGCTCGCCCTGTATACGGTTTCTTAGATATCAAATCAGTTCGATTGAATTGTAGTACTAGACGACTATCACAGACGTATGGCAATGAAAGATTAATGTTAAATTGTGCAGTTTAAAGTATACAGGGCGTTGAAGTCATTACGATTTACAGGAACAAGTGGTCAGAACTTTTTAAATACGCTGTATAACCCATTACAATATTATATCATTGTGATAGCGAAGTCAAGCAGAATTCAAATTTGAAGTAAAATACTGGGTGTTCCATTTAAAAATATATAACTTTGATCTGGCACGGCGTTATGGAACACGCTGTACAATTGCGACTAATTTTAAAATATGAGCCCCTAGGCTGGCTACCATCAGTCAAAATTTCATCAAAACATCTTCAACTATTTACAAGATATTGGACTTTATCGCACTAATGAATCACCCTGTTTCTCTTGAGAACGAACCGACTATAGAACGATTCCATCGTCAGTTGGAACGAACCTAATAATGATACGAATACAACGCATTTTTCAGCGATATATGTATAATATGGGTGAAGAAATAGATTGGAAAATTTGTATTTTTTTCAATATAGTCCAGTAACTGACGACCTGAAAATAGGCAAACCTATCAATATATTTGTCCAATAATTTTTTTTTAGCTTGATTTGTAGGTCTTGACAGGTACTTCAAAAGGAGAAAAAGTTCTCCAAGATTGCCCCTTAGCTAAGGGCCCAAAATGGCCCCTAAAGTCACAAAAAAAATGAAGGTCGTTAAATTATCTACAAAAATGGTCCCTATCATTTTTTTCGCAACACGAATATTTTTTGCGAAAATGGCCTTTGAAAAAACCAAAATTTTTACACCGAATATTTTTGTTGGTTTCTTACTGAATTTCTGCTCGAGGGCCTCGGAAATACATAGATTTTCACCTGTTAGACTTTGGAGACCAATTGTAATCGTATGGAATGCTTATGAAAACTGCCCCTCTTTTTTTCCTTCTCTAGAGAAGCAGGTCTGTCGCAGAATAAACATTTGTTTTGAAAATCGTACTTAGTTGCTCTTAGCTTTTGCTTTTTAGGGCTCGTTAAATGATCTAATCGTCTTGAAGAGTGCTTTCCGAAGTCGGTGTACACAAACTTGTCTCTTCTTTTAACAATATAGCGTCTCCTGCAGCTGTCGTGCATCTTGACAGAAGATTGTCGTTGTAAGGATAGATGAAAAATGCCAGCTCTTTCTTTGCTCACAGAAATCAAGTTTTCCAAGCCTCGACTGACATTGACCATACTATCGACAACATCCTCGTTACAAACGAAGCATTTTGGAATGGAGTCCTCTTCCATGGCTGTCCAAGATTACAATAAAAAATAAATAAATAAATAATAATAATAATAAATTCAAATAGTTAATTGAAAATCCAGCAAACCTTCTTCTTTATGTTCCCTCTTGATGCAACACTAGCAAGTCAAAATTGTCACTTACTCACTTTAAAAAATTCTTCTTTTTAATTGATCAATTGATAATCGTAAAATATTTATATAATAATTTATAAAATATTTATAAAATTCGTGAAAACGGTTACGACTGCTCCAAAAAACAACAAAGATTTAATGTCAACAATAGCAGACCACTGGAGTGGGCGCGTGGGTACACGTGGTAAGGTTAGGTACGATTCTCTCTGGTGGAGGGAGCATAAAAGACTTAAAAGAAGCGTACAAGAGAATAATAAACATAAAAGAACGGCGCTCAAATATGGGGACCAAGTTATATGGATGGAAAGGTCAGAATATAAGCTTTAATTCAGTGTGGGTATTAATTCTCAAAAAATTAACAGCGGAGAGCAAAAAGCATTTTAAAAAAAGGCCGGTTTTCACCCGTGTTACCAATTTTCCCGGACCCTGGAAAATGAGTGCATTGTATTCCGAATAAAAATATTGGTTCAGAGAGTAGACATAGTAAGCTTTCAAATGGTGTGCATTTAATAGCAAAATAATTGAACATTAGTTTTTTATTTTCGCTCGTTTACAATATTTGTGAGAACTCCGAAAACGACTGAAAAATGCAAATAAATAAATAAACTTTTTATTGAAACGCCTCAAAGATACTGAAAAAAAAATTTCTAGGAACATTCAGGACCTCCCCAGACCCCATTTGAAAAAACAAGCGATAATAAACCATTTAAAATAAATAAAATGTCAATGATTTAATGGAAGAGGCCAAAATATTGGGGAAAAATAACATTGGCCACTTTTTGCAATGTCCTCGACGGGCGAGAACGGGGTTTAAGGTACACATATTTGATACCTACGGATATTCCCATTACAATGAACTTTAAATCATCGAAAAATATAAATTTTTGACCGAGTTCTGGAAGAATTTGTCCGCCGGTTTACAAGTTAATTTTATAGACGGTAGCATTTCTAGAGATAGTCGCGTAAGCGAGGGGACGTTTGGATGCGATTATCTCGAAAACTATTGAATTCTCGAAAAAAATGATAAGGACCATTTTTGTAGATAATTTAACGACCTTCACTTTTTACCTAAACAAAAATTGTCCAAATTGCATATTTTGGGAGATAATAGCGGGAAATCGTTTTTTGGGGGGCGTTAGGGGCCATTTTGGGTCCTTAGCCAAGGGGCAATCTTGGAGAACTTTCTCTCCCTTTGAAGTACCTGTCAAGACCTACAAATCAAGAAAAAAATAATTATTGGACAAATATATTGATAGGTTTGCCCCTTCAGTTACTGAACTAATAATTCATATATTCGTCGTTTTCCAAGTTATAGCGTTGAAGCTTCGCGTAAAAAAAACAAGTCCTTGTATGCACATTATATACGCGAAGAGCAGGTACCATGGGACAATTACCTTTGTTGTAATTCCAATAGAAATTTTCCAACACAATATTTTTCAGTAGGTCTGGATGGGCTATAGATAGTCTGATATTGAATTCGAAAACGGTTTTGAAAAATACAGATATAGTGCAGCAAAACGTATATTTTCGATATGACAGAAGGTACATTTGTGATATTAATATGGGCAGATTCCACAAAGTAAGTGCTCAAACAGTAAATTCACTAATATAGAGACTTTTGTATATTACTTTTTGTATCTCAAAGAACTACATACTGGGATAAAGGGCGATCCATATATACTGAATAACCATGTACATTCATTACTGAGATTGTAAGCACAGGTGTTTGGAAGAGCTGTGGCTGATTACTAATTTAAATGAGCTGAACCAAGTTAACGGTAGTATCTGTGTAGTTGGAGAGATTTTAGGACTTATATATGGTTAGCATACTACTATTTAAATGTGGTGATAGGTTCAGTTCTTTTGTAAGTTATTTATTATTATTAGTATTAGTAGTAGAAGTAGTAGTAGTAGTACAACCAATATAAAAACATTTATATTATGCACTTACTTTTTTCAAGTGAGAATGCTTTCTTAACCATAGTCCTAGAAAATTGATATCAATATCTCTAAACAATAATTCTTCAAAAAATATCACAAATCTTTTATTATAAACATAACAAGCAAATGAGTAAGTACACAAGTTAACAATAAATATATTTTTCATCAACTGTTTCATAAGTAGTTTCTAATTGAAAGTAATGTATTAATTTTGGTTGAAGCCACAGTACACTTCCAACGGTATGCTGATTTCCACTTCAAATTACGTCCCGCGGAAATCAGAAATTTCCACCCACCTCTCACCGTTCTTTCAATTCCTTATGCAACTTACGGCCAGTTTTTCAATTGAATATAAAGTCTTTATTAAAATTTAATTGATGATTAATGCAAAGGAACGGTTTTTCAATGTTTTATTAGATTAAAAGTATCAATTAAACTTCTTGTTAGCTAACGTAAAGATGTGGTGTATTTTAAGAAATTAATACCTACTTACTTTTTCCGTCGGCCGTTCGTGGCACCGTTCGCCGCTCATAGAAGCCAATCAAAACGATTTTTAGCTGTCACGTGTCTTACATCATAAGGGAAATGTAATTTGTTTTCATTTGAATTTTGAATTTCTGGTTGTTTTATTCGTGAATTGTGACAAAAAAGTGTTCTATTTCGTTTATATTGTGTTTTTGGTACTTTAAAATCGTCGTCAAACATGAATGTGTACTCTGGTGACGAAGAGCCTAGACGTCCAAAAACTATACGTCCTAGACCACATTTTTTTGAGGAATACGACAATAAAGACTTATTGGACAGATTTAGATTGAGTAAAGATACGGTAGAACATTTATCCGAGTCATTAGAAGATATTCTTTCACATCCAACTGATAGGTAAATTTAAAAATTTGATGAGAGTCAGGGATTAAATTAAAATTATTTCATTTCATCTTTTTTTTAGAAACGATTGACTCTCTTCTACTCAACAATTACTCTTATTTCTGAGTTTTGCAGCCAATGGGTCGTTTTTAAAAATATCTGGAGATTTTTGTGGAGTAAATAAATCTGCCAGACAATTAAAAAAGTAGCACGAGCTATTTGTACTCTTCGTCCCAGATACATTAATATGCCTCAAACACCTAATGAAATAAGAGAAAGCAGAGAAAAGTTTTATAGAATAGCTCGATTTCCTTGGTGTACTGGGGCAATAGATTGTACCCATATCCATATTAATTCACCTGGTGGGGAAAACGCAGAAATATTTCGGAATCGTAAAAAAAAGTTTTCTTTGAATGTTCCGACAATCAATGATGCTTGAAATTCAGGACATTGTAGTCAGATGGCCTGGTTCAGCACACGATTCGTATATATTTCGAAATTCTAATGTGCATAATTTATTTGAAAATGGACATTTTGGAAACAGTGTAATTGTTGGGGAATAAATTTTAGGTTAACTCTTGTTCGTCTTTTCTTTTAGCGACGATATTACCATAGAGAAAGTAAAATATTACTACATCTCTGGCGAAAACTTCACAGTATCTATTGCCAACATTCAGAAAATATCCTAAATATCAAATTACTTAACTGATAATTAAAAGTTGTTTGAAAAACAGTACCTTGTTGTTAAGTATCTATTATTTTTAATTAATAGTTAGGTAATTGAAACTTGAATAATATATTGAAAAACTGGCTGTTAACGTGTTGTTGGTTTTAATTTCAATTTTACTAGAGATGATTTGTTTATTTTAAATGTGTTACCTACTAACTGTTATTGATGTTCAATCGGATTTTATAATATAACGTCATTTTAGTTTTTTGGTTATCTGTAAAACGAGCTGTTTAGCTGAGAAAACTTTAGCTCCCTTTCCTAATACCTCAGAACCATTCGAGGTAATTTTATG
>CAJUYG010001996.1:3791-28073 GCA_910591675.1 Galerucella calmariensis
ATATATATATATATATATATATATATATATATATATATATATATATACTGAAAAGCGACAAGCGCATGTGATCGTTGCTGATCAATTAGGACACAAACAGACAAATATTGAGGTAAGCAGCAATAATGAAGGAAAAGAGTACTCTTTTTAGATTTCCAAGCTTTCGTAAATATTTATTTACATCTTCAGGGAACTACAAAAGTGAGAAAAGACATAATTTACAAAACAGTTCGCTACACAGTTTTATAACTTACGCTAATCGAGAATGTATCCTTGATGTTATACTCGGGAAAAGCATTAAGCAAATTATTTTAAGAAAAAACAATCCAAATGGCTTTAAGAGCCCTAGTTATAATCACATAACAGTCACATTATAAAATAATTAAAAAGTTAAAATATAAAAATTCATTTTAAAACAAAGTGAAGAATCCACACAAACACGTGGAATTCGACTAATTATCGAAAATAGGTTAAGAATAGATCTTCTTTTATATGAGATATAGTAAAAAGAAGAAGAAGTAATGACTTTATCAAAAATAATTGAATTAGAATACGGGGGAGGTACCAAAGTTTATTAAAAATTATTGTAATTATTATTTGAATGTTTATGAAAATTATGTTTATCCAAGGTTAAAAGGAGAGAATAAAGATTACTTAAGTTTTGAATGTCTGTTTTCTTATTAATCCGGTCATCCTCTTGAAATATATAAGACATTTCTAAGAATAATCTTTTATTGTAATTATTTTCTCTTGATAGGATCTTAATCCCTTCAAAATCAATTCTGTGGTCTAAAGAGGAAACATGATTAGCAAGAGAACATCTTTCAGGATGAAGTCTTATATCACTCTTATGGAGAGATACACGACAGGACAATTTCTGAGAGGTTTGGCCAATATATGTAGAATTACAGTCTTTGCAACAAAGCTTATATACTACGTTACTATTATCAGAGATAGGTATTCTGTCTTTTAGAGGATTATATATAGATTTCAACACTAAGGAACTCTTACAAGCAAATTTAATATTATCTCTAGGCGGAATTGACAATTTTGATTATCTTTTTGATCACCTTTTACATACGAATTAGTGGAGTTGAGATGAGGATTCGATATGCTCTAGCTATAAAAACGAAAAAATACTGTTATGCCAAGAAAACAATTTAAAAAACATTACCAAGTGAAGTATCACATGAATTTTGTATCACAGAATCGAAATAAGTTAAAATACATAATTGGTTAGGCCAATGGAACCACAAGGATCCGCAGTCAATATCACAACCTCACACACACACACAAATAAGTTAAAATACGTTATTGTCATATCACTTCGTGTCAGCCGTATTAAATGTATATGCCAAATAATTTGAAATTGATTCTACTGATACATGGGTTTGCCTGATAACTTACAAGTTACACAGGTTACAGTGGTTTTCACATGTTACATAAAATAATAATAGGTAGTACATTTACATATTTAACTTGTTTTGTATCTATTGCAGATATAAGTTACTGTAATTATAACATATATTTAGAGGACGAAAAATCATATGTTTACCTTTGACACTGAGATATCTGATAAGGACCCTGGTAGCATTCAAAATATCGAATATCATACAGGTATATCCGTTCTTCGGACAAGAGGTAAATCGAAACCAAAATAATTGGTACTTTTGCATTTTTAACTACACGTCGTCTGAAACAGTAGGCTACGTTCTGTCTCACGTCTGATAATAACCCTGGTATATTATGGTCTACCCTTTTCAATGATCTAATAAGTTAAAATAGTATGTTGTTCGAAGTATGGAACTATAGGCTAATACTGCAAATCATACGAGTTGTAAATTAACTTTCCGTACAGGTTATAAATTTTAATTATTCTAAATACTGTAAATAATGAAAAATTGAACTTTAAATTTAATTGTATCACCATTGTTTATGTGATTCATTCGATTTACTTTCTACAGTTATGTGACGGTTCCTACCGGTAGTGTGATTATTTGAATTTTCAAGTTTTTTATGACGGAAAATTACAATGCAATATTCCTTCGCATCTTTAACTCTCCGGCTATCTCTGTCTTTAGATGACTAATTGTATTTTCAATATTGCTGTTCTCTAAATAGGCTTTATAAAATGTTGGTCTATTCCTTCACGAAAAAGGCAGATAAGGTGATGTGATAATTATATGCATATGCAATTTTCTTATATTATTACTAGCTCTAAATAATAAAATGCGGAAAGTTGTACTTTTCAGCAAATGACTGCCGTTGACAAAAAGACAAGAAGTCTTGTGCGGGAAAGACATTTAGTGCGGGAGCCAGAAACATGACTTATAAGACCGAGTTGGTACATATAAAACTAAAACCACAAACACAAATCCATCTACAGATGGAGAAAGAGTACATTCCAATTTACTGGTAGATGCTAGTACCAAACAAGATAATAAAAATAAATCTGCAATGATGAGTTGCAGATTCAGAAATAGGAACAAATTAAAAAAATGTCAGCCAACAATCCCTATTCAAAGGTGGTTTAAAAATTAAACAATAGGCAATTTATAAAAACAATCATTCGATCAATAATTAATTATACTCTAACTCCATTTGACTCCCCCTTTTGTACTTGTGGCCGTATGGCCATACATCTTGAATGTCAAATTCAATCACAAGACATAGATATTTTCTGTAAGCAACTGACAAGCCTAAATCATTTGATACCAATTTAATATTCTCTGATTATATTAATGTATATATGTGTATTTATCAATACGTACAAAGTTGTTAATGCAAATTATAGATTATTTACGAACATTTCACGATAAATGGAAATTTAAGAGGAATTAAATGTATATCTACAGCGAAAGTTTGAAAAAAATGATATATTACCAAAAAAGAGAGAAGACACTAATAATAAATACGAACCAATGAACAAACAAATATAATCTAAATCAATAATTAAATTCAAAAAAGTTAAAAGAAATAATGAATAATTAAAAAAAATAAACAGTTCTAACCTAATGTATATAGGTACTAGTACCAACGACTTCGGGTATGTTATTTTTATATATAAACCGTGAAGCATGAAAACAAAATAAAAACTTAGATTCTAATAATTTTATTAAGCAGGATGAGGTAACGTTCTGAAATGATTGATGTTTCATTTCTTTCTAATTTGGTTATGAACCCAAGTCTTAATCTGAGGCGAGGATCGCCCTTTTAATTCTGGATACTTGGTTTTGAGATTTTGGATTTCTTTAAAAGATGGTAAATTTCCATGTGATATATTTGGAGCAAATACTTTCAATGCTGTAGTAGTTTCGACCATCGACCATCTCTTTCTTTTTACAGTTCCATATGGAGGAGCTAAAAAATAATTTAGTATACAGAAGAAATGAAAAAAACTATTTTTTTAAAATTATTTTCTTAAGAATAGTTCGCCAAATTAGAAAAACGACTAATGATAATATTTGTATTTTCTAAGATAAACGAGCATAAATTAGTTTTTCAGTGCACGAATTCCTTACAATACAAATATGAGTAACAATTTCAAGATTTTACAATATTTCGGATAATTTTGAAGATTCAGAGATATTAAAATCAATTAAGTCACATCAAGGTAGAATTTTAATGTGCAGTTAAATAGTGACAATAATAATTTATTTTGTTCATTTATATTCATTCACTTCATTTATTTTGGATTTAAATATATAAGTAGAAATTGGAATTACATGAAATTATATCTTACTTGATCGTTTTCTCTTTGTTACTTGGGTTCTCTTTATGTTTGACCCTCTATCCATGGTTTGAAGATTTGCTTTTTCTTCACTGCCACTGTCATCGGTACTCCCTTCATCATCTTCATCTCTACCTTGCGCCACTTCTAAATACCTCGAAACACGCAGAATATCTCGTGATGCCACAGGCTGTCGGTATATATTTCTATGAATATCTTCGTGATGTCCCATGAAATCAGCTAAGTCTTTTACCTCCTCATCTTCTAAATTTAATTTAATACACGTTGAAGCTATGTGCTGACGCAGTTTAGTTCCTCTTAACAGATCAGGACGCTCAGCGCCACAGAGAGCTGCATTCTTTCTGATTAAGTTACACGCTCTTAAGTACCGTGTGTTTTTAATGCCAGGAACAGCAAAAACATACCGATTTTTTTCATCGATTTTTGCATTTTTACGATGGTGGAGGAGAAGTTCTATGCACTGAACCTGTTTTTTATCTAAGATTACAGGTACAGTGCGATTAAGTTTACCTCTGATCAAAAATCTAACATATCTTTCCGCAACTTCTTTATGTTCCTGAGATAACTCTAAACCTTCTAGCGGATTTTCATTTATTCCTTCATACCGTAAAAAATCCTCGATGAGAATACGTTCCAGCTTTCCAGGTCTTCTCCGATTGAAGACCTGAATGCTCAACAAAGTAAATTCAGATAATTCTTGCCAAGCTATCATATTAAATTGTTTTTTTAGTTCCATATAGGCTTTTTCCTGTTTTTTGTAAAGGTATAAACACAATTTTTTTATATCCTGCGTTGATGGTAATTCTACAGCTTTATGTCTTTTCATTTGGACTTGTGATTCGGTTACAGTTCTAGTAACATGAATTTCAATTTCTTGAGTTATTAATCCTTAAAAGTTTTTCACATTCCTTCGTTTTTCTTCGTCGTGCTTAATTATACTTTCATTAATAAGTATTTTGGCAATATATTTTATGAGGGTCCCTAAAGAAGAAGCTACTGTAGGAGATTCAAAATGTCCTGTTTCTTCGTTAGCTCCTGCTAGAATATTAATTGATTTTACTACATCGTTACAGTATTTTGGATCAAAAATGGACGTTAAATTGAGATAATTCTGATTAATACTCATCATTGTTTGTAAAAATCTTCCAATTAAGTGCATATCTTTCATCCCGGTACTTGTCGCACATTTTATTTGCATAATTTATGATTAATTCGTCGTACCTTATAAGACGAACTACATCATCTTCCCTTAGAGGCGGAAAAAGTTTTTCTTTAACCGTTTTATTTGCAGTATGATGTAATCTAGCTGCAACTTTTTTCCCTAAAATTGTTACATAACGTGTTTTTCTACTCGAAATTCCAGTACAATTTCTAAAATGTACTCGCAAGCTATTTTTCGAAAAATAAGCTTTACATTTTGGGCATGGCAAAAAATCTGTGGCTTTTCTAAGCTTTTTAGCGCTCGGTCTCCGGGACACTATAAGCTCTCCACTATTTAATCTATTATTGGTGTTGTAATTAAAATTGCCCTTTTTCTCAACAAACAGATAATGTCTACACGTTCTTTGCTGCCTTTTGGCAAATTTGTAAATTTCTTCACCTCCGCTTCGTTTTTGTGTACATTTTCCAAATGCCTTCCTATTTTGGTTAGTTTCTTATCACAAAATACGCATACATTTAATTTTTCACCTCCGCCAGTAGCTTTAGACACTGGAACAGCAATATTTTCATCACATGTAACTGTGTAGTTAACAGATATTTCCAATAGCTTTTTTCTTTCTTCTGGCTGAATGTTTTCTTCTTCTGGCTGAACGTTTTCTTCTTCTGGACAAAAATCTTCTGAATCTTTTTCTTCTTCAGTGGGTTCGAATGAAGGATCATCAATAGAGTTATCGGAAAACCCAATGAGAGAATCTGAAGCCAAAAGTAATAAGAGTTACAACTTACAATAAAATCCTTTTATTGATTTTCATTTATACTGTTATTATATCATTTGTTACTAACGAATATGAATTAGTAATTGTATTTACACTACCATGTGGCGTTTTGTGCACATTAGTCCGCTGATTCTGTAGGCGAATTGTCTTCTAATGTATCGTTATGGGACAAAACAGAGGAGACCGCGGCTTACGAATCTTGTGCTTTTCTCTTATTGAAAGCAAAAAGAAAAATTTGCATTTTGAAATTGTCTATTTGCAGAATATTCAATAGGTAGTTTCAAAGTTAATGAAAAATATGTTCGGTTTTAAATGTGAAATTCTGTAAATTTTGCATTATTTATTCTCGAAAAGCTAATCATAACAAACTGATAGGTTCGCGATTTAAGAAAATGTTTGAAGTTTAAATACAATTTGCCTCAAAGTATTCTACACGTAATTGCATCAATGAACAGATCCCCGTAATATGAAAGAAATTTATTACTAAGTCTAAAAGTTCTGATGAAAGTCTCTTAAAAATTAATCGCCTTACTTTTTAAAGGTGACGATAGAGTGTAATCTTCACAAATTGTAGTAATACAACGTCTCTATTATTTCTACAGGTAATTGATTATGACATAGTTACTTTAAATATATAGGTTTTTGGAATTATCTCTTTGGAAAGTTGATGAACTTAAAATGTAACAAAACACTGTTGCAATAATTATACTCGATTAAAAACAAAACTAAAAATACCTGTCGATTTGGTGTTGTCCATATTTTCTTCAATTCTAACTTCATCATTATGTCTGACAGGCATTTGTATTAATTTTGATGAATCAATAGCAGTGAACTCCGTATCTATAAATTAATTGATTAGATCATAATAAGGGTTAGTACATTTCGTGGCGTATATTGAAAATATCGTTATTTCCTACCTCTTTAGACAGTCATTTGTTTTATTTGCTTTATTTTTACAAAATGATATAAACAATAAGCTACTATCAGCACTTATATGAAAAAGGGGCTGAAAATAAATGTATTTTGTATAATAGGTGTTGTGAGCAAGGTGCTTGCTGAGATGATGTTAATTAATTCCAAAAATATGGGAACATCGCTCATATACAGTCAGGTTAATCTCAAAATTGAAAGATCCTTGGATCCTACAAAATATTTCTATAAATAATTTTTCAGGTAGTGTCCATAAAATTAATATTCTAGTTTATTATAAAATTACTACAAAAATTCATCAATAATCAGCACATTTTGTGATAGAAAGTCCTTATCTTCAATTATGTGTTTTCTTCTCAATGAGGCACAATTGGCAGGAAATTCTGGAAATATGGGAGGGTGATAACGGTATTTTGTATGGGTGCCACGAAATGTATCGTTTGTGGGAATAATGGTCGTAATCTTAGTGTGGTTAACCGATTACCTGCTAAATTAATTGCTGCATCCATATCAGCTTCTTGAATATATGATGTCAGCAAGGAGCTTGATGTGTTCATATCAATCATTTCTGAACCTATTGAAAAATTGCTCATGTCTAGGGTCAAGTTGTTCTCTTTGTTTTCTTCGGTATCGGCCGAAGATACGTCGAAGGCTTTGGCATATTTCTCTAAATACTCTTTAGATTCTACAAAATAATATTTTAGTGTTCTCCATAAAATAAAGATTATACTGTGTTAAAGAATTATTTTACTTTCACCCTTCAAATGATTGAAGTATAGTCCACGCAATCGATATAATGCGAACTTTATGTTTAACTCTAATACGAGAATACATTAATAGTCCAGTCAAGCAGTCGAGCAGACTTTTTTATTGGTCTTATCAAGTAAGAAAAAATGTACCTATACATTGAAGTAATTTCAGTAAATACTCCCTTATTTCATTGCTTGCTTATAAAAAGTAACAAAAAAATGAAATTGTATTTGCAATTGAAAAAGCTTCCAAATAAAAGAATCAAGCTATCCTTCCATTTAAAACAAAAGTTGGGGGTGTATGCATTCCTTCACATAATTAAAAAGATAAACAAATCTCTTTGTATTATGCCCCATTGAAAATAAAAATTGACGTGTTTCAGGAATTTTGTGATTAACCTTTATTTATCAAGTTACAGAATTTGTTCCAGTTAGAGTTTCCACTCTGTATATTGCGTCAACTATACAATAATGATTTTTGAATTCAAACACACACACACATACAGGGCTGTATTAGTAACATCTTTGATAACTTTTTCTTGAATTGGTAACAATTTATATAACGCCACTGTTTAGTTCCCAATTTTTTAAAGAAATAACTGAAAATCGCCATCAGTACATTAGACGCAAAACTTCGTATAAAAGTATTTCGAAAAAATTAAAAACTCTTATAATAATAATAATAATAATAATAATATATTTATTGCTTCTATTGACAATAATCAAATAGCAAGAGTTCCAATTAATGCAATAAGAAAATACAACAACGTTTATGAATAATCAAACAATAAAAACAAATAAACAGCCTTCTCCACTAACTCAAAACAAAAGCTCTTAATTATAAGACGTTAATGAAAAAGTATTCTTATTTATTTATTTTCACTGAATTCATTGAAAACAATCAAATAGCAAGATTTTTAACTAATACAAAAAGAAAAGATAACAACTTTTATGAATAATTAAAAAAAAAAAAAATAAATAGTCCTCTTCATTCATTCAAAACAAAAGCTCTTAATTTTAAAACATTAATAAAATAGTATGCGACAGCTTTCAAACTCTTTGAGTTACCTAACATGTCAATAAACTGCTCAAAACTCTGTAATGCATCCAGCGCTGGGGTTCGAATTGGATTGTACAATGGACATTCCAGTACTATGTGTTCCAGAGTCTCGAGTTGTCGCAAGTTGCACATTGTACACAATTCTTCCTGGTTAATTATGTAATAGTTACCATTGTAGGAAACATTTAGCCGTAATTTGGAGGTGAGACGTATTTGACTATACAGTCTTATAAATTTGATGGGACATTCACAGAGTAAATACAAAGCGGGTTGCGGATGAATCGTAAACTTTTTGTAAAAATTGGAAAAACTGGACCGGGACAAAAACGACAAATCTTCGTTGTGAAGATATACCTGAAGTGTTTCTAAGATCATATTAAAGTTTTGTTTTAAGCTACGACAAGTTAGGTTTGCCCATGTTGCAGACATATTTAGCTTATCAAAAATAAGTTTCATTTGAAGGACCCAGTTATAATTAAGTTTATTAGAAGTTTGTATTTGCAAGAGTTTATTAAATAATATTTTAGGCAGTCTAGTTTCGTCCATAATCAAAATTTTAAGCAGCCAGTTTAAACATTGTTTGAAAACAAAATATTCTAATTTAACAGAGCCCGTTTCAAGACGTACCATGTAATCAGGAGTACTTTTATTAAGTAACAAAAGTCTTTTAAAAAATCCCACCTGTACCCTTTCAATTTCATGGATGTAACGCAGTCCCCATACAGGGATACAATTACTTAAAATGTTTAGAATTATCGAATTGTACAGTGTCAACCTGGAATCCCATGATGTCATCTTTGATTTGGCTAACGTTGACATGACAGCTCCAATAGCTTGTTTAGCCTTTGATGTAGCTATAACAGTTTGCTCCCTAAATAGTGACGAAGAAGTAAAAGTTATTCCTAAATAGCTGTACTTACTTGTTAATTCAATTTCTTCACCATGAAAGAGAAACCTATGATTTATTGACAGTCTGGGGTTACCCTTGGAGAAACATAATATTTTCGACTTTTTGTTATTAACAGTCAGTTTATTAACGTAGGTGTACTTCTCAAGTATTCGAAGTTTTCTTGCAAGGTCCACCTCAGATTCTCCCAAAATAACAAGGTCATCAGCGTAAGATAGAAGTAACAAGTCATTAGAATTATCAATGTTAATCCCTACTGCACCGGATTTCCTAAAAAAACCTTCAATATCCGAGATAAAAAGAGCGAACAGCATGGGGCTAAGAGGTTCCCCTTGCAGGATACCTTCTACAATATCATATAATTTGGAGAAACTATTATTAACTTTAACCCGAAACTGGGCATTATCGTATAGACATTTAATTATTCTTATAATTTTTGCACTCAACCCAAGGTTAAAAAGCTTGTCCCAAAGAAGATGATGATTTATGGAATCGAATGCCCTTTTAAAATCAATAAATGCAGCAAACACTTTTTTTTGAACGATGCAAACAAATCTGAACGCAGCTATTCAAAACAAAAACATTATCGATACAACCTCGACTTTTGCGGAATCCTGCTTGGCTTTCGGGAAGAATATGAGTGTTATCAAGCCAGTTATTTAGACGATTTAAGAGAATAGTGAAAAAAAGCTTAGCTATAGTATTAATACATGCTATACCTCTATAGTTTGTAGGATCTTCATTTGGTCCCTTTTTGTGCAGCATAGTGAGAGAGACAACGGACCACGCCTTAGGGAGTGTTTCAGAATCAAGAAGTTTATTAAACATGACACAAAGATAAAGTTGCCAGTTTTGTGGTAAAAATTTAAAAAATTCAAAACTTATATTATCAAACCCCGGTGCTTTATTTATTTTGCAGGATTCCAAAACCGAAAAAACTTCTTGTTGATTAATAGGACTGTCTAAGTAAGGGTGTAGAACGTCAGAAAAAGTAGTGTTGTGAATTATTTTTGGAACAATTAGACTATCATAAAAAAAAACTCTTATAGTGTAACTATTGTTAACGTGATGACCCATATTTTTTAACCCTTTGAAGGAAAAAGCCGCCCAATGGCGTGCATAGAATTGTTTTATGAATTCGAATATTGTGAAATAGTGCTTTTCAAATGTAATTCAAATTAATATAAAGGATTAAAATTAACCTGCATAAAATTTGTAATACAATTCAAGGTCATCACATTAACACTAGTTACACTATACCGGGTCTATCTGATCGTAAATATGAACAATATTTATATGTAACGTAAGTCTAGGAAAGTATTTTCTTGCACCTCATATTTTTTTTATTTCACAGTACAAGGTGAATTATGTTGTTGAAATGGGATCAATAAGTAGGATTCCAAAACCATTAAATACCAAAAATGCTTAACGTGTTCTCATTTTAACTTTTTCAATACTATTCGATAACATTATAAACATTTATACAGACTGATTATGAATTACTAAATTTTTAACATTATGTAATCAATTTTATATACCAACATGAAATAGTATTTAAAACACTAAGACAGTCACATGTAATCCGTTATAATTAATTTTCAATCGTTTTGGAATTATAGGCAGTGTAAATTAATAATCGATTTTTAAGTATCCGTAGCTTCCATACTTGTCATCCATTGACAGTATTTTATTGATAATAAATTCTCTCTCAATTTCCTGAAATTTTTTTTTGAAACTAGTACAGGGTGATTATAATGTAAGTCTAGTATACAATTAAACTATACAATGCCAAGTTTCTGAATGCCATACCCTGTATATTATTACATTTTTGATCCCGTTTAAACGTACTCTTATAATTTTATGTAGCATTCCCTATACCAAAATTAAACAGGTGTCTTAATAAAAAATGTTATAAAGTTTACCGGGACAGAAATGATCAAATGCAAAAATCATAATTGCTGAAATAACTTTATTTGTACACTTCAAATTATTCACTCCTTATACTAGAAATTGTAAGTAATTACCAAATATTTTTCTAAAATAAAAGATTTAGAATAAAGTTATTTCATGACAACTGCGATTATTGCAACAGATCATTTTTGTGGCAAAAAATTTTAAAATTGTTTTTTAAGAATACTGTTTAAGTATCGAAAATGCTACATCCAATTAGATTGGAATATAGGGATTTAAAAATGTTATAATATACAGGATGTATTATTTGAAAATATTTTTTTTGTACTTTGAATATCTACGAAATAAGACTCACATTATAATCAGATTGTGGAATATTTTCAAGAATTATTTCCAGAAAACTGGAGAAGTCTTATCAATAAAAGACTGAATACATTTTCAAAAGTTCGTTTTTCTTCTTCGACTATAACGTACGGGAAATACATTGTTCACGGCAATGTATTGACAGAAGTTGATTTCAACAACAGGTACTGTTCTATGGACCTTAAATTTTATGTGGAATTCAAAAATGTAAAAAAGGTAGTGTTCTATTAAAAATATCGAAGGATAATGTCCCACCGTTTGACACACGTTGTATAACATATGAACATACATATCTATATACATTATTCGGAAACTGTTTTTCGGACTAGACTTCTAAAACTGAGAGCGATTAATAGGAAGTAAAACTAAGATTTTCAGTTGTTTCCGTAACAATACCGGAAGTAAACATTGACGTTATATCAATTTTTATAATTCCAAGAAAATGTTCTTTCAAACTTTCAAACACAATTAAACCCCAATTTTAATACCCCAATACCTCAAACAAAAACCAATATAAAGGGACGGAAACTTTTAAGCGGTAACTCTGTGTACCTCAACATGCACGATGTTAAATTATAATTGAAATTTTGTCGTTTTTTAGTTTTTGTTTTGAGAATAGCAAAAATTTCCCAATGATAATATATAAACCCGTTGAAACACTTGTAAAAAGCACGTGGTGTATGTTCCTATTAGCTTGCTTTCAGTCGGGTCAAAAATGTATGTGTAAATAAAATGGTAACTTACCGTGCATTAATAAAAACGTTGCTTCATATTTGCAACCTCTGTCTTTAACTGTACACTTATCATTTTTTATAGTTACATTTTTATGAGGGTAGACTTTTTTATACAGACTTTCGAATTCGACCAACACGTACATTTTGTCTCTTATCTTGTAGTAAACCTAGACAATAATTGAAGTAGAAATGCAATTTCCCGCGTCAAATTATTATGTCCCCAAACTTTACAAACGGCAGCTATATTACAATTAGTAGGAAACGGGGGAACCTTTTTTCTCTTTCACTCTCAAGAATAATCATATTTGTTACATTTGCTAGCTATTTTTGTCGACACATTAAAACAACAGCTCCAGCACTTCAAAATGTAGTGAAATTTGTGCAACAGTGGCAGGTCAAGAGGTATTTACCATGCAGGGATCGAAAAATGATGCACAGTAACAGGGTCACGATCAGGAACTAGGGTGCCTGATTCAGTTAGTAACATAGATTGCACTACTATGTGTTTTCGTTTTGAGGGTGCAATTTAAAAAGTACTTATAGTGTATTGAATATTTGAGATGATAGTCAGGTAACAGCAAGACCGGGCTCGGGCAACATCTTTTAGAAGGCGCTGAATGGCTAATATATTTATATATTCGAAAAGCTTTGTTTAATGCCGTTGTTCATTTATGAATTATTAAAACTCATGTAGAAACCGTTGACATAAAAGTTTATGTCAATGGTAAAAACACATTTTCTGTACTCGTACCATTCAAATTTGTGTGGAAATAAAATTAAATAGACCAAAAAATCAAGTTTTTGTTTGCGAAGGCGAAAACAGCAGCTGAAGAGATCACGGGAAAATATAGTTCAGACTTCTCCTGATAGATGACAAAATAGCTGCCATTTTCTATCCACTGGTTATGAAGCGATTGTTGACTTTATGACTAATAAAACAACTATATCGGTAATGAAATGATAACAGTTCATGAACATGATGAAATTATCCGGTAGTTCTAGATCGAAGACGGGTAGGACTGGTCAATGGGCTTAATAATTAGAATGAAGCAAAACTGTACTTTTGGTAGCGAAGTAGAATGATTTAAGGAAACTAATCGAAGGTTTAAAAACTAGATTTTCTAGCACTGCAGAAATAGAACGGGAAAACATCTACCGTCTTATTGCAAATCAAATTCTGTCTACGTTACGTATATTGAGAACAACGGTAATATATGGAGTAATTATGTCATTGCTTATTGGGGAAAAAGCATTTTTTGAAGAGATATTTCCCAGCACTATCTAACCACATGGAATTTACGTTGTAGGACCATTACAAATATAAGGAACTCGATGGAATACAATACAAGTTCACCATTCGTTATTAGGCCAAAGCCATTATTACAATTAACGTCGATCATATACGAGGTATTGGTACACTATTCCCTAACGGGAGTAATCACTTTTTCAAGTCAATTTGCCCAGCCCTACGTTGAATTTAAAATCGTTATACAAATAAGAACGTCTATGAAATTCAAGATAGTGGCACACCACTACCTAAAACGGCAATTACTATATTAAGGGAGTTGATAGCATTACTGAACTACATGTAATTTACATAGTAGGATCGTTGCCAATATAAGAAGACATTTCCCAGCACAAACAAACTACAACGGCTTCAGAGCAGTCACGTCAGTTAACTTGGCCAGCTGATTAACTTTTCCGAATAACATTATTTGATATTTCCCAAAATAAGGGTACTGTACCTACTCTTGGCTCAAATCAAGTTTTCGAATGCGTCTTGTATATTACCTGTATTTTGTCACATTTTGTTGGTGCATATTTAGTTTTAGAGAAAATTTTGTCGAAAAATCACTTTTTTAACTAAGATTCCCCATGACTAAAGAATGATATTCGGAGTATCTGCGAAAAACAGAAGGAACTGTATGACTAGATGCATGGAGGTGAGTGAAATAAAAGATGTATGTTAGGACATGAGGATTAGAGAAGAATTGTAATGAGTGTTTGGTATCATAGGTTAAGACTGCTATTACTGATTACCCCGCAAGTGAATAGCGTGGAGGGTAGTTGAGTTCAGTTGTGTTAAAGTAGTTTCAACTCTTGTGAGCGGTTTCAGCAAAACGAAAGTAATATTAATATTTATCAAGGTGAGGTAGTTAACATTAATAAAAAATCTTTTCCACTTATTTTACGGTTTTCCTCAGTATAATATAATGTATTGACGTTGATAAAATCTAATATAATCATGTATAAGAAGCTATTCTTTTAGAATATTGAAAAAAATTAATATATCAAAGGTTTCAACTTTCGCCATATTTCAAGTTAAATTTTGATTGTATTGATATTTTTGAGATATTATTATTTCGCCGCTATCGCTTCCCTAAATCCAGGTAAACCCTCATTTGAATATTTGGATAAAAAGCACTATTTATTTAATCTTTTAATTGGCAACGTTGGACACAAAACGAGAATGAGAAAGTTGATCTTACACGTTTTCTTTCCTGTAACTCCGTGGGAGCTACTTACATATAGATTCTAATTCCCTTATCAAGTATGTAAGACCCACTATAATAACTGGTAAAAATATACACAAACGAACGACGATTAGGAAAGGACGCTTGATCTGGGCTACCTTAATGTACCAAAAAAGGTACTTTTGAGTTTTATGCAATGCGGTTAATATTTTTCAATTTCAAGGTTAATTACAATCTCGGGCTGGGAATATAATTCACTTGCTTTATTCGATAAGCATTTTAGATGCCATCTACCGGTCAAAGTAAATATACCGTTGTGGATGAAATCGGCCAGGTTATTGCAATTGATTTAAAATAATTTGATGAATATTCACTTTTAAAAGCACTCGCTCGACCGTGGGGAAATTTTCAAATAATCAAAATTCGTCCTCTTAAGCATTTAAGAACAATGTGGAAATAAGGCTGGAAATATATTAGTTCTAGTTTTGTAGTTTTTTTATATCAGGTATATTCAAGCACTAGCTATCCAAACAAAATCCAGCCATATTTCTCAAGAATAGCTTCCATAAGAAAATATTTTATGATTAACTGACCAAAAAAATCGCTGGAAAGTATTTTTAAGTACCCATGTTTGCCGCTAGAGGATGCAACTTAGGAAAAATATAAACAACATGTTTATTCCGAAAACTGTATAGGTACTGTTGACGAACATACACAAACAAGAATCCTCTCTGAATATCGTCAAACTTATTCAACAATACTTTATAACTAAGGTTCAGCTTAACTGAACTGCCTAAATTTGGGCTCATTTGAAAGAAATGTGAAATATGTTTGGATACTTTTGTTTAAAATTTCTAACGAAAATTTTCATTTCTTATTACTTAATTAGAAAATAGACCAAATTTAGAAAAGAATGATGAAAACAACATGTTTGTAGATGTCCTTATACTATTAAACACATTAATTGTCTAAGGAGATGTCTTTATAGTCTAACCTGAGATCTCGCATAAAACTGAAGAGCGTAGATATATCAATCATTAAATACAAAATCATCATTTTAGATCTCCCCCAAGGAGCTGTGAGACCTGGTCGTTGGTGGGGGAGCCGAGTAGCTGTTCCTTCTCAGAAGGAATACGTGAAACCAAGGACAGCTCAACGGATTCCTGTGAAATGCAGAAATCCGATATCAGGATCTTCAGCGTGGAGAGTGGACTGTTGTCCCGACGAGTTTGCTGATAGCCGGCCGATGGCCGGAGTCAGCGGGGTCGTCGGAACAATAGACTGCTTGTGGAAACCTGCCTGATATAAACCGTATCTAGTGGAAGGTGGTTGATGAGGTATATTCACCAGATGTGGGGGCTTGCCTTAAACAGCTGGCCAAGTGGAAGGTGACCACAATAAAAACCCTCCAAGTCAAGGTGGAACAGCATATGCCGAGGACTGCGTGGTCAAGGGAAAGCTTGATCGTTAATATGCGGACTCTGGATACCTGGGGACATCAAGTTTAAATACCCTTACTCCTGCATGCGGGGCTCTGCAGGAGTGGACCTTGTGCTTCCCTAGCTACTCGTGGGATCAACCATGGATAAAGGAAAAAAAAAAGAAACCAAGCGGGCATGCACCGCAACCGGGCACAAGTCGGAGCAATGTATCCACAGTGCCCAAAAATACAGCAGCATCTTCCTCACACGCGAGCAGACCTCGTGTTGAGGAAGTCAGAGAAAAACAAGAGAGGAGAAAGGCAGGGGCACCTACACCCTCAACCTCCTCAACTGGTGGAAGTCTCCGGGAGAAATCCTGGACGAAAAAGAAGACCCCCCCCCCTCCTTCCTGAACTGGGTAAACCCGGAGGAAGGGATGATCCACTAAGGCGTGGACTTAGTGGAGCAGGGGTAAGATGGTATCTTCGCTTCCTTGAACAGGGACTTGCACCGGAGGAAGCAAGAAAGAAGGCTACGGAGCGCAGAAAGCAGGGAGAGGAGAAAAACATCCCTCCTAAAGGAGAAAAACGGAAGCGGGAGATGGCGACAGCCCTAACACCGCAAGCACAGGCGAAGAAGAAAAGGGAGGATAGAATAGCCATCCCTTCTTCAACTGGCAGCTATGCAGCTGCAGCAAAATTAATAAGAATGGCAGTTCTCCCCAAGGCGTACCCTGAGACTACCCTCAGTGCGGACGACCAAACCTTGCTGGAGAACGCAATAATAGAAGAAATGTATGCTGGATGGGACCACAAACTCCAGTTTAGTGGCATACATTTCAGACCAGGAGTCGTTCTAATCGACTGTGAAACACCACAGACTGCAGAATGGCTCCGGCTGATAGTACCAAAGCTGGAGAGCTGGAAGGGAGCAGAACTGACGGTGTGCCAGGGAGACGACATCCCAAAAATGCACACCGCCACGATCTTTCTCCCAAGAAGCAAAGGCGTAGAGGAAGGTAAGCTTCTTCGCTTGATTAAAGCGCAGAATGAGGGTTTGGAAACAAACCAGTGGAAGGTCCTTAACCTAAAAGAAGAGGGCAAAGGCCTAGTCTTGAGGGCAGGAATAGATAATCTATCCTGCCAAAAAATCAAGAACAACGGGTTCACCATCCATTACCGGTTTGGGAAAATACCCGTACATGGCCTCAGAAAAGAAGACGGAAGTAACAAGGAAAAGGTTTCCATTTCCTCCGAGGCCAGTGGCGACTCGAGTAGTGTAGAAAGCCTACACATCACCAAACTCCTTGGGGAAGAGTCGCCACTGACCGAGGAGGAAATGGAGATTGCGTCGGAGGAAGGGGACAGTACTCTTTCAGAAGGGGACATCACCCTGACGAAAGAGGGAAACACCCAAGAAGACAACCAACAGGATGGTGGGAATTAACTTAGCTCAAGTTAATGCTCACCATGCCAAAGGAGCATCAGCGGTGATCACAAGACTGTTCACCAAGGACCAATGGGGGTTGTGTTTAATCCAAGAACCTTGGGTTAATAAGAACCAGGTAAGAGGATTAGCATGTAAAGATGCTAAAATAGTATATCACACTGGTAGTGATACACCAAGAACATGTATTATGATAAGAAACAATATTAATTATTTTTGTCTTTCAGAATACATGACTCGAGACCTCGTTCCAGTTCGAGCATACCTCGAACACAAGAAGGAGGGCAAAGAAATAGTGATAGCATCATGCTACTTTGAGGGAGATGGGCCTGCACCACCCCCAGAGGTACAAAGGCTGGTGAAGTACTGTGAAGAGAAGAGACTACCTCTACTTCTAGCATGTGATGCCAATGCACACAATACCGTTTGGGGCAGTAGCAACACCAACAAAAGAGGTGAGCAACTTTTAGAATATATCCTTAATAAAAACCTTAATATCCACAATATAGGGAATACCCCTACATTTGTAACAAGGGTAAGGCAAGAAGTTTTAGATGTCACACTGGCAACACAGGATCTAAAACATATAGTAAAAGATTGGAGAGTATCGGGTGAACCATCACTCTCCGATCATAGTATAATAACATTCAAGTTAGAACTAGGCATACCTGAGATAAGCCTCAGGAGAATACCAAGAAAAACAGACTGGGACAACTATAACACCTGTCTGAAAAGAAATCTAGCACATATCCAGAGAAAAGGAAGGGCTAAGCACCATCTCGACCTGGAAAATGAGCTAGAGGATCTGAACAGGGCAATAATCGAGGCGTTTGAATCGAGCTGCCCTCTTCAAAAACAACGAAGCAACAAAGATGCACCCTGGTGGAACAAACATCTGTCAGAACTAAGATCTCAAACCCGGGACCTTTTTAATAAAGCAAAAATCACCGGAGACTGGCAGAGATACACCGAGGTGAGAAACACCTACTACAAGGAAATTAGAAAAGCTAAAAGAAATAGCTTCAGAAAATTCTGTGAAGATATAAACACAACACCTGCTGCGGCAAGACTTTACAAAGTTATGGCGAAAAGTAGGGTCAACACAGATATGGCTTTGAGGAAGCCAGATGGTGAATATACCGAAAATGAGGAGGAAAGAGTTCGACTCTTACTAAAAACTCATTTTCCAGGGAGTACCCCAAATAGGGGAGATAATCCTCTCGAAGGTCACAATAGGCCTTCAAGAGAAAGTATTACAATGGCCAAACACATTTGTAGTAACGATAGGTTGAAATGGGCCATGAACACCTTTTCACCTTTCAAGGCACCAGGAGCAGATGGAATTTTCCCAGCATTGCTCCAGAAAGGACAAGACGAAATTCTACCGCATCTGGTTAGAATTAGTCGAAGCAGCTTAGAACTGGGTTATATACCTGAAGCATGGAGAAGGGCAATAGTAACCTTCATTCCAAAAACTGGAAAAAGGGACACAACAAACCCCAAATCCTTTAGACCAATTAGTCTAACATCGTTTGTACTCAAAACGATGGAAAAGGCTATTGATAACCATATCAGAACGGAAATCCTAGAGAGACTACCTCTCCACCCATGTCAGCATGCCTACCGGGCAGGCAGATCTACGGAGACTGCACTGGTACAACTGACGGAGGATATCCGAGGTGCTCTAGACAACCAAGAAACTGTAGTATGTGCATTTTTGGACATAGAAGGAGCTTTTGACAATACTCCACATGAGGCAGTCAGAAGAGCATTGAACAGAAGAGGTGTAGACAGCACAACATCCAAATGGATGTCGGAACTGCTCACCACAAGAATAGCAGAGACGAGGACGAGCAAAGACATTGTCTCCATCTGCACTACCAGAGGATGCCCACAGGGAGGAGTAGCATCCCCATTAATGTGGAGTCTGACGGTTGACGAACTCCTGTGTGGTTTGACGGATCTCGGTATATCCTGCCAAGGATATGCCGACGATATTGTCATAACAGCCAGGGGAAAATTCGAAAACACTCTTTGCGATATTGTACAAAAGGGTCTGAACTATACAAATAGCTGGTGTAGGCAAGTGGAACCCCACTAAAACCATCCTGATAGCCTTCACTAAGAAAAGAAAACTCAACCTCAAAACCATAAAACTTGATGGGAACGAGATTGAATGGAGACAAGAAGTCAAGTATCTAGGTTTAACTTTAGACAGTAAACTCCTGTGGAACAAACACGAAAAGGAGATTACATACAAGGCAAAAATGGCTATAATGGTGTGCAGAAATCTGGCAGGAGCAAACTGGGGCTGTAACCCAAAAATCCTAAGCTGGATGTACACTGCCATAGTGAGACCAATCATCACTTATGGAGCCATTGCCTGGTGTAGTAGAACTAGCCTATTGACGACGAGAGAAAACCTCTCCAAAATTCAAAGACTAGCCTGTATATGCATTACAGGAGCAATGAGAACATGCCCAACGGCAGCCATGGAAGTGATTCTCAACCTCACCCCTTTACATATGGTGGTGGAAAGTGTTGCAGAAAGAACAAGATACAGACTAAGTAGAGAGGGAATCATTAAAAAAAACACCTCCTCACTTCTTAGAAATCAGACAACCTGGGACATGCCACAAGACGGTATGATGAAAAAATATAACTTTTCAAAGAAATTCGTTACGGAAATGAGCAACAAGAAGGAATGGGATCCAAATACCATTACCAGACTTGGAAAGAATGCCATTCAATGGTACACAGACGGCTCAAAAGCAATAGAAGGAACTGGGATAGGAGTGTTCGGGCCAGGAACCAAACACTCTGAAAGCTTGGGAAAAACCCCAAGTATCTTTCAAGCGGAAATCCACGCCATAAGAAAGTGCGCCCAGTTCAATATTGATAAAGGATACAGAAGGCAAAGGATTATCATAATGTCGGATAGTCAAGCAGCCATTAAGGCACTGAGCTCTTGTGTAATCAGTTCCAAAATGGTGTGGGAATGCCTAGACAAACTCAATGATCTAGGCGAGAACAACATAGTCACCTTACTATGGATTCCAGGACACACTGGAATAGAAGGAAATGAAATAGCAGATGAACTAGCAAAGAGGGGGACTGAAATACCTTTCTGGGGGCCCGAACCCTTTTGCGGAATCAGCTCCAATGTAATATTGGAAGAAATAAGTAAAGCCGAGAAAAAGAGAAGATCTGACCATTGGAAAGATCTAGTAGGGCTTATACAATCAAAGACTCTTCTGGGTGACTACAACCTGTTGAGATCAAAAGAATGCATAAGTCAAAGTAAAACTGCGCTAAGAGTTTTGACAGGGATCCTAACGGGACATTGTCGCCTGAATGGGCACCTGAAAAAGCTCAAAATAGTGGAGGAAGAAGAATGCAGATTTTGTGGAATGGAAGAAGAAACCTCCATCCACATACTTTCCAACTGCACAGCACTCCAGAATCCTAGAGCACAGCACCTGGGAGATTACTGGATAGAAGAGGAACATTTGCCTAAGTTGAAGCCTGCAGACATCCTAAAATTCCTCCGGGAAATAGGACTAAAGGAACTACTAGTTTCTGAGACTCTCCTCAGAAACTGAGTAGAAGTAAGGGGGCACAATAGACCTTTTAGGTCTCAGTGAATGTCACCCCAAAAATCACACATACACATACATACATCATTTTAGATAAAAAAAGAGGTGTAACCGATGAAAATTCCTTTAAAAAAATTGTGAATCCTTTTTACAGCTTTAATTTAAGATAATTATATAAAAGATGAAAGTAATTTATGGTGTGAAAAGGCGACATGCAAGTATTTTTTTAGTTTACATTTTTCACTCACTTGACAATAGTATATTGTTCCAGGAGCATATAATTTTCATTATATGCTAGCAGAATACTATACTTTCTTTACCAAGACTGTTTTATAAACGTATACGTTCAACTAACAGTTTTGACAAACCTTAAACTAGATTTTCACATAATAACAAGACGTGACATTAAAACAATTTGACGTTACATGTCAAATCAATCAAACTATCTTACGCGGTCATAGTCACCTTGAATATTCTACTGAGGAATTAACCCTTTAAAGGCGGAGTTTTTTTTTTCATTTGTTTTCAGTTCCTGAACTGAAATATATGTTTATATTTCCGTGATTAGACGTATATAATTCGAAAAAAAAAATATTGTGCTCACCTTTTTGGAAAAAAATGCTGTTACCATATGGTAACGCTAGGCTTTTGTGTATACTCTTGATTAAAAATATTAATTTTACGAAATATTACAATTTTAACTCAAATGCATGAAAAATTTTGAAAACAGTTACTTGGTATGAAATATCTAAAAGCATGGAATACAAAGCCCCAAGTCACATTTGTTACACATTGTGCGGACACTCGATGAACAGCCTTCGCCTGCGCATCTTCTTATTTTTTTATCCGGTGTTTCAACAACTAAATGATCCATTCCATCATACCTCACCTCGTCTGAAATTCTATTCAGCGACAGACTGGTTTTTGAGGTTTTAGGTCGTCCACCAGGCTTAGGGATGGTCCCATAACTTTGTAAGTAACATGTTGTAATTTCCCTTCGAAATTCGAGTTGCGTCAGTTTTCCACCAGACTTTCTGTGTAGTTGCCAGGCGTTCGTTATTGTGACGTCAACAAACCAGGTGAAAACAGGCCACCACCATTCATTGCTGCGAATACCTATCCTGTATCTTGATACATTCTCGTCCATGAGATCTGTACCGCCCATGTGCGCATTATATTCACCTATCAAAAATGGACAAAGTACCATAATAATTTGGGCAGCACTGTAGCGTTTCACGTGAGATATAGGTAAAATACCGTGACAGGTTGATGCAACACTAACAACGTTGTTGTCTACCCAACGAACTACCATAAAACCTGTTCCTCTTTCAATCGTTCCTTCGTATGTACCTCTTTCTTTTTTTGTGAGAGTTTTTTTGTCCGACATGGGGCAATTTCTGGGAATGCGGTTTTCGCGAACAGTACCAGTGCCCTGATATCCCCTTTCCTTCAAATTTTCTAGAAGATTCAGAAAGAGCCACCTGTTAAAACATTGATATTGCATTGGACTGGCGTTACCATATGGTAACACCGACAAAAAATATCTTCCTGCAAAAAAATCCTAAGGCGTATGGTGGAATAAAAAACAACATACAAAAAAGTACATATTTATAATGTAAACTACAATAACTAACACTTAGCACATGTTGTGAAAAAAGTTAAAAATACTTACTCTAAATTTATATCCACCATTATTCAAACTGTTACGATATTGTCCAAATGAATTTGCAGCTTACGGGTACGTGCTCACTATTTGATTAAAACCAAACTGAAATACTGTTCAGAGTACACTCCTTAAACGAATATTGGTCGCCACTTAGCAAAAACTAGGAAGATATACAGTGCAGATGGTAAAAATGGAAGCTATGTTTTCCGTTGCCATATGGTAACGTCAGTCCTTGACGGGTTTTAAGGTTTCGCTATAGCGACCAGTCCAGCGGTATAGGTATATGTTTATGTTCATGGGTAGATACTCTTGAAAACACAAGATTAAAAATCTAATTTTTCTAAAACCATTTTCTTTTAACTTTGAAAAAAGCATTAAAAATGACATATTTTTTATTTACCCGTTGATATCCAAATGTTCAAGATGTTATCGTCCCATATATCAGCTAGTATGTTTTGCCTCAAAAGGTGTAGTATTATTTTGATTAGTCAGACAAATGTTTTTGTATGAAATTGTTTTATACCGAGGTGTTATGGTGCTACAGTATACAAAAATGTTTTTATTTTTATTATAGTTATTATTGTAATACTTTCTTGACTTGACTAAAACTTCATATGTTCTCAGATATTTATCTGCTGCACCAAATCTTAGCACGGGTTAAAAAGTGATTATAATAGATATACCTAATATCTATTTGAGAAAATAGACCACTCTATAATAAAAGTGAAAAATAATCCACTGTTTCGCTGCACATCACAAATGAACATTTTAAGAACTTTACACACAAAAGAAAGAGAGGAGGTTACATTTCAGAATTTTAATCGCATCTATTACCTCAAACGTTCAAACTTTGCAACAGACATTTTGAATTGCAATTTTTTAACCTTTAAATTGAATACATCTTTTGTCATACTAGTTAATTTTAAGGTATTTTCTTTGATAATAATAGTCTGATTATTGAAATAGCTATGGTGTACCGGTTTGCACAAACATTTATTTGAATTTTTTGTATTTCTTGCAGAAAATTCTATGATATTGAGAGATTAATATAATACAGAAACAAGTTGGCTTTGGTGAGTCAACAAAATCTGACATTTGCTGATTGGTCATTAGAGGCTTGGTCAATGTAAGTTTGAACTCGTGATATAATGGCATTGTTGAGATATGTTAAAAAAATTGCCCTAAAGTCGCCAATTTTAAGTAGCTCTTGCTCCATTAAGACCCATTTTCGGATTAAGGTAGTTTAGGTTAAATCAAATTAAAACCTAATCTTATATTTGATTATCTTATTAATTTTTTTTTATTTCTCGGTTTGTTTGATGTATAAAGCACATGTA
>CAJUYG010001996.1:33073-43683 GCA_910591675.1 Galerucella calmariensis
TAAATACAACAGTACAACCAGAGACAGACTCCAGATGGCTTTAAATGTAGTAACAGGCTGGACTGTAAAAGAAGGGCTACGTATTAGCCCTTCGAAAACACAGATAATTGCGTTCACCAGAAGAAGGAGAAGGGAAGGACTTGGCCCTCTGACGCTTCAAGGTGAACCAATACGACTGTCGGATGAAGTAAAATATCTTGGGTTATCCTAGACCCAGGCTTAACTTGGAACCGACACCTCCAGCACGTGATCAAGAAAGCGGAGGTGACCTTCATGGTTGCCAGACGTACTTACGGCATTAAATGGGGACTAAGACCCAGCATGGTACACTGGCTATACAAAATGGTTGTCATTCCCAGGATCACATATGCATCTTTGGTATGGTGGCCAAAGACCAGACAATCCTCTGCTATGCTAAAACTAAGCAAGGTGCAAAGACTTGCATGCACTGGCATTACAGGGGCAATGAGGACTACTCCTACAGCGGCGCTGGAAACAATGCTAGACCTTCCTCCACTACATTATGTCATAATGTGTGAAGCAAGGGCAGCACTAACCAGACTGGAAAAAGCACTAGACCATGATGTGGCACATGGGAGAGGACACACAGATATAAGGCAGGTGGGTGATGACATTTTCAAAATGCCAACAGACCAAATGACTACCAAATATATCTTTCGCAAGAACTTCGAGATTGTCATCAAAGATCGAAAGGAGCTTGAGGAAAAGAACGCACCACCACTTAGTAGAGCGAATGAACTGATCTGGTATACAGACGGATCTAAAAATGAACTCGGCACCGGAGCAAGACGAACAAGACGAGCAAGACGAGCAAGACGAGCAAGACGAGCAAGACGAGCAAATATGAAGGAATCGTCTCTCTAGGAAAATACGCCTCTGTATTCCAAGCAGAGGTTTATGCAATACTTGCGTGTGCAAGGGCTAACAGTATGAGAGCCTACAACAACAGGCAGATCAGGATCTACAGCGACAGCCAAGCCGCCCTTAAAGCACTTCAGAGCTATAGGGTGACATCTCGGCTAGTATGGGAATGCGGCGAAGAACTTAGAAGACTGGCGACTCGGAACAGTGTAACACTGGAGTGGGTACCAGGTCATAAAGGAATCGCAGGCAATGAAAAAGCTGACGAACTCGCAAGAGTAGGATCGTCAACTCTGATGAACGGACCCGAACCTGCTGTGGGCATCCCCAGATGCTTAACGAGGTCATGGTTAAAAGGGTGGTTGAAAGAACAACACAAGAAATACTGGAAGAATACGACTGGGCAAATACATGGGAAGAAATTAATAAAAGAACCATCAGAAAAAGTAGCAAAAGAACTGCTCTCAATGAGCAGGAACAAACTGCGCACCACTACGGGGCTACTTACGGTACACTTTCCCACAAAGGAGCACCTAAACAAAATAGGGCTGTACAACGGAGACCTTACATGCAGAAGATGCAAAAAGGATACCGAAACAGCTCTGCATATACTATGCAACTGTGAGTCGCTGGACCACAGAAGGCAGAAACTTTATGGTAGAAACCAAATGACTCCAGAACACTTCTACAATCAACCAGCTAAGAACCTGTATGAGCTAATACAGGGAACGGATTGGCTGAATAGGTTGTAGTCAGAACACTAGGAGTATCCACAATAAGCCCAGGAGGCTGAGGTGGTACCGGCGAAAGGACGGCTCCGAATAAAAAAAAACTATTTATTTGAAGAATGAATTGATCTATGAGGTGCATTTCCTCCCTAGTTGTGTTATTGAGAATGGTAGGCAAATATTGTTAACGAAAAATGCAGTTCCCATTCGTGTTATTGAAGAAAGTATGCTTTTGAAAAAATGGCATTATTCGTTACTAAGAATAAAGATTTACCACACTGCCAAAATGATTTTGAACACCTTTACACTATGCTAGTCTCTTCAGGAAATGATTGAAAATCGTTTTTGCTATTGGGAAAAAAGCTCATACAATATAATAAGGTCTGTCAACGTGATTTTTTGACTCAAGCTAACCGCATAAACAAAATGTTGATAGATCAGGGGATCCAGCTGGTACATTTCCATCAATCACATTATTATAAATATCTTTTATTTCTCCATCATACGATTATGTGTGAGTGTTTCACTCGTTGGAAACATTTTTTGAAGCTCGTTTGAAATAATGTTACTTCCGACACCCGCGAAAAATATTCTATTTCCCTTTGGACAATAAAAATTAAATCATTTAGATTGTTCATTTCCCTCTTTTAACTTCAAATTTTTCCAGTTTATTCAAACCTATGTTATCAAAATTGGATAAATAAATATTTAAAAAAAATTAAAGTCACAAAACTCAGTGGAACATTGTCCAAATCAATATGTACCACCCAGCTCAATTTCTACAAGTGCCATGTGGTGGTACCACCGTACAAACAAGCTCCATATATTATATGGGGGGTCGCGGTGAGGGAAGAGGCAGGGTGAGAATGTAATACGCATTCGCTATATTGAAAGAGCGCTGCATCTCTTCATGATTGTTCTCTCAACGCTCAAGCGAATATATTATTATCATCTTTGTCTTAGAAATGTAAAGGACCTCGCAGTAATCTTTCGGAAGACCGTTTTCGGTGAAAGTCGTGAAACTTCAATGTATCAAACTTTGACCCCCTGTATAATCCAAACGTGGGACTCATAAACTTGGCGCGATGGTGAATTTTGTTTTCACCAAAACCGGTTTTCCATAAGATTAGTGCGGGGACCTTCACAATCTAATCCATTACTTATGAATTACTGTGTATTTTTTTCATCGTCCCGTATAGCTCCGAAATCAAAAGAAATAAAATAATACTCCACGTAATTACCGCCAAGTAGTTTCGATTGTTGTACATGGAATATTTATATGTTTACATCCCATGAGTCACGATTGTGTACTTGCTTTATTCCATCAGTTCCAGAAAGTATAATATTGGGAACATGTCATTCAATACCTCACGCAAGTTTGTGAATAGAAATGATACAATACCATGGTTATATGCAGTGGATTTTGAAGATGCAAATTGGGTTATTACTAGTTCCTTTATGATATTTACAATGCAAACTGGTGAGTATGCATTATGTTTCCATAGGCCAAGCAATAGGTAGATATTTATGACATAACTTGGTATGATAAAATTGGTTTTGATACGTGTATGTTTCAAAGTAATTTGTTATATAAGTATTTAAAACGAAATTCAGCTTTTTTTTATATAAGGTGGAAAGTCTGGCGCAATCTCAATGGTTTGTTGTGGGGACAACGTAGGTGATTAAAATACAAGCAAAGTGAGAGGGCCAGCAACTTGATCGGATAATCCGGGACCGAGGAGATTCCGACAAACAGGAAAATTGGTCGTTCTATTGAAAATGCATATCTGTCATTTTCCAGTTACTTTGTAAAAAAGGAGTTCTTCTTATGCAATTGGAATGTACGAAGGGTAGATTCCGGGCAACGGTTACTCTCATCGCAGTTGCAATTTTAATTTTCCGATGCGATAATTTGCAACGTGCCTGGATGCGTAATCGATATACCGATTTCCAGATTTGAGACGGTTAATGATCCTAAAACCCATAAACCAGGATCACGAATGTATTTCTTATGAAAGCCGATAACTCTGAATGTTATACATTACCAAGCAAGCGGGTATAGTAGTTATTGAGAAAAATCATAGTAGAAAACGGATGTTGTTATAATATAAGAGACATCTCATAGTATAATTTAGATATGTTTCGGAGACGCTAATATTCCTTATGAATTTGTTATGAACATTCAAAACGAAAAAATCGCATTTTTCTCCATTTAACGTGAAGCATACTGAAGCAATCTCAATGGTACGGGTAGAATGATCATAGGTAATTGGAAAACGGAAAAATCGAGGGGTCGAGTGACTCAATTGAGCAAATAATTAGGAACTGTGAGCTGAAACTTTGTACAAGGAAGCTCAACATATTAGGCACTATTTATCTGTGGAAAGCAGACGTCAAGCACGGGCTACTTCTATGGCAATTGCAATTTTAATTTTTTTTGTGATGATTTGCATCGTCTCTGGATGCATTTTCGATATTCCGATTACCAATTTTTGAACGGGTGAAAAAAGTACAGATGTCAAGTAGCACAACTATATTTTCCATTTGTAATAAACTGATGCCCGGGAACACCGCTAAAATACACTGAGCGCCGGAAAGCATAGGAGTAGTGGCGTAGCGGGGATTGAAAAAAGGAATACCATATACTTAATAGTGAAAGCGCGCTGGCTCTCGACGCGACCAGATTTTTGTAAAAATATATTCATCTCTTGATTGGCCTATCATTCCCATGATGAAACTCTAGCTATAATCGAAATCTGAAATAATTGATATTATGAAGAACGAATTCACTTTGCAACTGAAATAAAGTCATAAAAAAGGATTTAAAATGGAGGAACTGTATCAGAAATTTGCTTGAGTGTGGCTTTTGTTATTTTTTTACTTAATGCTTTCCATGAAATCTGACTATTTGAATTTCTCCTTCCAGTTATTCGATCAGTAATCATCAACAAAATGCCAGTGATAATTATAATATTCATTAAATGTTTCAACATTCCACAATTATAATTGAATTTATCATAATTTACTTCACCAAGGTAGAAGTATCCAGTTTTGTTGTATGTGCTACAAAAAATATTGCTATCATATTCAAAGAGCCACAAAAATTATTATAAAAAAAATTTTATTAACTCACCCTTGTCATCTTTTCATATACAGCATTTAATCATAAAAAGATATAATCAACAGCACCGTATATGAATAAAATGTAACAAATTTGATAGCCTAGTTGAATTCAGCGTAAATTCAAAGAATTTAACGATTCGAAATTACAATTGAAATTAATAAAATACTAAAATAACAGAATTGAACAATACAAAATAATATCATAATCGATTCATAACATCAACCCTTCGTTACCCGCACCAGAAAAAACCACCACCGTTACCCGCGAGCTAGCCCAGTGGTCACCTCCACTTTGAAGGCGAATATACGAATGAAATAGTTAGGTTAGGTTAGGTTTGTGGTGAGTGGGTCTATAAGGCCCTCCACTGCGACTCACAAGAGTCTATTGTGGCTCACACCTATTCAGATTTCACCAAACAAATTCAGCTTTTTAACAAAGCCGATTATTTTATTTGGTGAATGATATTTCAGGTCCGAGGGCGAGAGAGAGACCCTGCCAAACATCAGATACCTGATTCGAGCCGCGGCGGGGCAGGCACAAATTATATGCTCTGCTGTTTCATCATCTTCCAAACAAAGACGGCAAGTCGGATCTTCCGACAGTCCAAGTTTTAGCATATGATGATTCAGATGACAGTGGCCTGTTAAAAGGCCTGTTAGACAACGTAGGTCATGCCTGCTATGGTCTAACATTTGTTTGGAGACATACTTCGAAGGATGTATAAAAGCCTTTGAATGAACCAATCCTGGTAAATTATGCCAGAAGTCTAATAAAGCTCTTCTTGCTGTCCAGGTATTTAGTGTTTGTTTGGCAAAACTTATTGCGATGCCAATTGTGGGTTCTGGTCCGATAGAAACACTTGCGGCACCCTCCCTTGCAAGAAAGTCTGCCTTCTCGTTTCCTTCCATGCCAGAATGGCCAGGGATCCAGACCAGCAATACTTTATTGAGTTCTCCTATTGAGGAGAGTCTTTTTTGGCAGTCTAAAACCAATTTCGACGTTACACGGCAAGAGCTAAGTGCTTTTAAAGCCGCTTGGCTGTCCGAGAAAATTTTTATTGTTCTATGTATGAGATTGGCTTGTTCCACTCTCTCCACACATGAAACAATGGCGTAAATTTCCGCCTGAAATACGGTTGCATAGGATCCTAGAGAGATTGAAATTTCTGTCCTAGGTCTGCGCCCGTATACACCTGCACCAGAGCCTGAGGGTGTTTTTGAGCCGTCTGTGTATCAACAGCTGTCTGCTCTTAATAGTTCATCCTTACGGAGGACCCATTCATCTCTATTTGGAATTAGGACGGTGTAAGGCAGGTCGTAGTTTACTGTTGGAGGCATTATGTCAGAGGTCATTCCCAGAATACTGTGACTTTCACTGTCCGCTAGTATTCTGCTTCGTTCTGCATAAGCCTGATTTGTGCATTTAGAAATATGTACAATTCTGTATGCTGTCCATCTAGCCTCTCTTTCCAAAAATATATGGAGAGGAGGTAGGTCCAGAAGGATTTCCATGGCTGCTGACGGTGTGGAGCTGATAGCACCAGTGATTGCCAGACAGGCCTGTCTCTGTAAACCAGAGAGCTTTGCTTGGGCCGTTCGCTGTAAAGCTTTTGGCCACCAGGCAATAGCTCCATATGTGATCATTGGTCTAACAATCATCACATATATCCAATAGATTTGTTTGGGTCCCAAGCCCCAAGATTTTCCACAGATCCTGCGACATGTCCACAAAGATAGTCTGGCCTTATGGATAACTTTTTCCAAGTGAGCGTTCCAAGTAAGTTTCTTATCTAGGATAATCCCCAAATATTTTACTTCCGCTGCAAATGGAATAACCTCACCATTGTAGGAAAGTGGTGGAAGATCCTCCAACTTCCTTTTTCTAGTGAAGGGAACTATTACAGTTTTGCCAGGGTTAACAGACATCTGTTCCCTCTGACACCAACTGTGAACATCGTCCAACGTCTTTTGGAGGGTATTATATGCTACCCTTCCTGACTTGGTCCTTGCCAAGATGACAAGGTCGTCTGCATACGCTTGCAGTTCTACCCCTTCTCTTTCGAGATCGCTAAGCAAGTTATCCATTAAGATAGACCACAGTAGGGGAGATAGTACTCCGCCTTGTGGGCATCCCCTGGAAACCTTGAAGCTGATGGTCTCGTTCTGAAGGGATGTAGTGGCTGTCCTATTTGTGAGCATGGCATATATCCAACCAGTAATGGTTGGTTTGATGCCCTTTTCAGTCAAAGCTGAACCAATGGAGGTCGGTAGTGCATTGTTAAATGCTCCTTCAATGTCAAGAAATATGGCCACCGCAATCTCCTTGTTGTTAAGGGATTGTGTGATTTTCTCAACAAGGTTGTGTAAAGCTAAATCTGTTGATTTGCCAGTTTGATAAGCATATTGATGGATGCTCAAGGGGGAATTATATAAAGCTACCCGCCTGATGTAGCAATCCAGTGCTTTTTCAAGTCCTTTGAGAAGGAAAGATGTTAGGCTAATTGGTCTGACTGATTTAGGGTGTGGGTCTGTGCGGCCCACTTTTGGTATATATACCACCCTAGCCGCCAACCAAGTGGGTGGTATGTAATTCCACGCCAGACTAGCTCTATACAGTTTAATGAGGATGGGTAGAAGTAATTCCAGTCCGTTTTGCAGCAGAGCTGGAAATATGCCATCCTCACCGGGAGATTTGAAGGGCTGAAAAGATTTGATTGCCCATTCAACTGCCGGTGCTGTGATAACTTCCTTGGCAGCCTCCCAATCGATATTTTTTGGCCGCCTGGCGCCCTCAAAGTGCGGAGGTCGATTGTTATCCAGAGTCAAACTTCCAGGAAAGTGATTTTTAATGAAATAGTGCTGTTAGAAAGAAATAAAAAGAACGCTATGGTGAATTATATTAAATTTTTCCATAATACGTTTGTCATTCTGTGAAAATATGAAATGATATTTCTAAATTAAGTAAAACAAACAAACCAAACACTCAAATTAAACTCTGTCAAAATCAGATTGAACGCATTAGGTAATAGTGTGTTCTTTACAAATAATAGCTGCTTGACATTCCGTAGATCTAGATTTTGTCTTTCGATTTTTCTTTTTTGGACAAAAGGTGAATTTTGATTTATCTCCTCGTTCGGGCTATCGTCTTGATTTCCTATTCGAGTTATTTATTTGCAAACTAACCAAAAGGGGTGAATTTTGATTACGGCATTTTTTCATATTACACCAATTTCAGACCAATTCACTTGCCAACGATCTCAGATACTCTCGACGCGCCATATTGTGAACGACATTGTTTGATCGATAAATAACAATCCCATTTATTACAGCAATATTGGGAACGAGGGAAAAGACAGTCAAAGGCTATTCGCAAGTCATCTTTGCTACAGAATAAAGACTTTTTGCTTGGTCCACCGTATGAACTCCACTTTTATACTATGTAATAACTTCACTAGGATAACCGAAATGGTTCATTCAAAGCCTTTTATACATCCTCCGAAGCATGTCTCCAAACGAATGTTAGACTATCGCAGGCATGACCTACGTTGTCTAACAGTCCTTTCAACAGGCCACTGTCATCTGAATCATCATATTATGCTGAAACTTGGACTGTCGGAAGATCCGACATGCCCTCTTTGTATGGAAGATGATGAAACAGCAGAGCCTATAATTTGTACCTGCCCCGCCGCGGCTCGAATCAGGTATCTGATGATTGGCAGGGTGAGCTCTCGCCCTCGGACCTGGAATGTCATTCACCAAATCAACTAATCGGTTTTGTTAAGAGGCTGAATTTGTTCGGTGGAATCTGAATACGTGTGAGCCACAATGGACTCTTGCAAGTCGCAGTGGAGGGCCTTATAGCCCCTCTCACTACACAACTAACATAACCTAACTATTGGTTTGAAATTATCGCTGGTGTTTCAATCGATGGCACCATTCTCGTGTATAGTTGACAGAAGCAAAACTTTTTTTGAAACATATGTTTGGAACAGACATTCCCGTACAAGTCCAAGCTGATGCTCCTTTCTTTGATTGCTACAAACAGTGGCGGAACTTCCCATTTATTCTTCCGAAGGGTGCCAACCAAAGTTAGTCTGTAATGCCTGAGTGGGTCAATAGCAAGGGGTATTGAAGTAAACCAATTATCGCAAACAATGTTTCGTCCTGAGTTATGGATTAGCTGACATGACCGGCTCACTATACTTGATGAATCCTTATTTCTTATTTTTGCTGGTTTTGGCGGCGTATTCAAAATTACTGTGATTATAGTTTCATTGAAAAATGGCATTTATGATCCATTTTTTAAGATTTCATTCAAAGTAACTCAACATTTGATTGATATTACCACAATACCATTAAACAGTCAAGTTACATTTGATGAAATGTCAAAAAATGGATCATGTATTGCCTGGAGAGGGAAAAATTAAACAATAGTCATTAAGTTTATGTATTTTTATTTATGATCAAAGGCAACACAATGGAATAGTTTTTTCCATGTATTCCGATGACAAACAGAAAAAAACAATATAAGAGCTTAGTAACAATATAATAATAATTAAAAAATATAATTAAGTGAATAGTTTTGGAAAGGCTCAACATGCACATGTTGAGCTAGTGGAAGCTAGTGGAAAATTTTTATTTATATATCAGAGATAAAAATTTATCTTCAAAGAACAATAATTAGAGAAATAGTGACTCTCACCTTTTATTTATATTGAACAGGAAAACAAAAAAATACGAGAACTGTGCAAGAATAATTGGAATGATGTGGAAAGCAAAAAGATGAAATAAACAGTAGTGGAACAAAAAAATCTTTTATTTCCAAACTTGTATACTATTAACAAAAAGTAATTCACAAGGATAATCTAGTAAATCCTGAGGAGATTATGACTATCATCAATAATGTATTTATTATTAATTTATAATTAATAATGTTATTTATAAACATTTTTAATCAGCTTAAGCATTCAGTATCTACTGTAAATCTTCAAATACTTGTTTCTCGAAACTGTTCACCTCTTGAAATTGTTGCCTTTTATCTTTTATTGGCGTTTCTTAAGGGAAAGCCTCCATAATTGGTACTATAATCATCCTAGTATTTGTGAATAATCCTTTTATGAATGGATATAATTTTATGGAATAAAAGCCTTATATTACTTCCATACAATTATCAACAACTGAGAATGGCTTAATGCACTCCCATATTTTTTACACACACCCTTTGCTTGTAGATGGAATTGTTGTTTGTTGTGAGGGTCCTCTGCCATAGTGGGGTACAAACAAATGCTCATTACCTTTTTTGGTTTATCATCTGAAACAAAATCACATTTAATTACATTCAATAAGAATTATACTATGGTGAATATGGTTGTCCAAAAAAAACCGGAATTTCCTTTTTTATTGATATTTTTTTTATTTATAGGTCGATTTTATTGATGTCCGTTTTGTTTAAAAGATGATTGATCAAGACACACTACTAATCTAATATTTCGCGTTTTGTTTAAAAAACAAAATGGCGGACACAACCAAACTTTACCAAACTTTAAAACTGACTGGAAATTTTTTGTTTCGCACTGTATATGTTTGCGAATTATGTTACGAAAGTTCAGACATTTGTGAATGTAACGAGAGGTCAAACATAGAAATCGGTCAAAAATTGTCTGATGTATGGCTCGAAAAAAAACAGGTAGGTATGTTATTTTGTTTTTTTCGAGCCATACATCAGACAATTTTGAAACATTTCCAAATGCACATTCAAATTAAAAAAACAATTTCAGTTTATTGAATTATATTCAAAATGTTTTCCAAAAATAATTTTGGTGTTCGGTTAATAATAATAGTTTTCACCACCTTGGTGTATGATATACAATTTCCATA
>CAJUYG010001997.1:0-21270 GCA_910591675.1 Galerucella calmariensis
TTTGATTCCATCCCATCTCTTAAGGGATTGAGCATGGGTGTAACGTTCACATCTGTCATAACTGGACAATGTTGCCAGACACAGGGAACTAGTATGAGGATTGCTGTGATCAAAAGCGTTCCAGAAGCCAAAAACCTAAAATGAACTTGTCTGGTACAGCGGCTTGAGTATATCAGTGGTGCTATGGCTAACATTCTTCATGGATATTATTTGAAAAAAGGTAGAACGTGTCGCGGGACACACGGTAGGAACTTTAGTTCCTTTCAAGAGAAAATTATGTAATACATTTGACGTTCTAGATAAACGATTTCCATATTCTTTGGTGGATGAGTAGTGAGCATACCAGACTCTCACGCGGTAGACCCGGATTCGATTCCCCGCAAGGAAATTTTTTTTTACTGTTAATTTTATTTTTAAATAATTATTGTGCTTGATATTAATAACGACAACAGGTAGACGTTTGAAATATTTAGCAGAATATTCATTATTATAGATAATGGTACGGTACCCTTCATGAGGAAGTCCGACTGGCAACATCTACTTATAACAGCATCGTATATTTAAAAAGGGAAACCGTAGCATTGTACAAATTGTACATTCAAGAACTGTACGTTTACCACAAAATTGGTGGAAACATAAAATTGAATTGTAAAATGTTTAATTTGAAGTTATAAGTATTACAGTTTATAGAAATTTTTATTTTCTAGATTGTTTCTTAAGTGGGTCGTAGAAAAAATATGCTGCTCGACTCGTGTGGATTGTCCATATCCACACTAGTTGCACAAACTACTATTTCTATCAATATATGCCCTTTTACATTTAAAAACAACCTGCCAAATGTCAAATCAATGTATCCATCCATTTTAAAGTTATCGAATTAAAACATTCAAGTTTTCAAAATTTCAACACCCTGTATTTCGAAAAGTAAATGTGCTAGACCCCTTAACCGCGCAAAAAAAATTATGGAAATAATAGTAAAAATTGATCCGAACAAATTCAAGTAAATTACCGGCAATGCGAATACCAGCTTTGCATAGAATTTAAATGTAGCATCGGGGGTTCATTGGTAGAATGCTCGCATTGCACGCGGGCGGCCCGGGTTCGAATCCCGGCAGGAGCATATTATTATGAATCGCTGCTTCGTAAACGAGGGAGAGACTAAGGAGGCACAAGCACGCAAGCAAGGCACATAACGAAGCAACGTAACATAACGTAGCGTAACGTAACGCGTAACGGTCAGATCTTTTGCGTCGCGACCCCTGGTCGCTCAAACATAACCTGGCGTAAAGAACTAAAGTTCCAAAAAGGTTATTTTCACTACCAAATGATTTTAACTTTTTATGAAAGAGTATCAATGAAAACACCAATTGCACTAATATTTTAGAAAGGTGATATGGGATACTGCAATAACTATCGTGGAATAACATTCATTAAAACCGCGATAAAAATGTTGGAAAAAATACTGGAGGAAATAATCAAAATTATAATTTTTTAACATTTCGCCCTCGTTTGAGAGCTTTTCCCAAATATCTATTAGAAAACAAATGTCATTATGTAGTAAAATATTTACAATTGTTACTATAGAATTCGGTGATCCACTTTAAGCATATGAAAGATGAATTAAAATGATACTAATACTCACTTTAGACTTGAATTTACAATTTTTGAATAATGGATGAAAAAATGTGTAGTTATTAATATCCAATTTGTTAATTTAATCGAATTAAGATAAATTTGACTCAGTTAATGATATCTTGTTTATCTTTCTTAGTTTTTTTTTCCTTTTATTATATACATCATTTCTTCAATTGTTAGCTTCTGATAATTGGAGTCTTGTGTTAGTATTTTTGTGTTTTTGAAAAAAATTTATGTTTTCCTGTCGTTTCTTGTTTATGTAGGTTATGTACGGAAAAGTGCAGAGTAATGGGCACTGGTGAAGTCGCCTCCACCAAGGAATGAAAATCGAGAGCAATTTTTGGGAAGTGGAAAACAATTTTAAATTGAACCTATATCGTTCAACGATGACTCGCAAGATATTATTAGTTTATACCATTTCAATTTAATAATAATAAATGTTATGAATGTAGTTGATATAATTTAAATTATGATCCTTTTTTCCATTCACGAATCCACTTAAAAGACGACCCCACAAAAGCAAAAACCTACAATGGTACTAGTTTTGACAACCATATTATCTTATACCTACTTGTATAATGTCTTCTGAATGTTAATTCATCTACAGTATGCAATTGAACATTCTGTTCACCTCACCATTTCTTTTTTTGATTTCTTTATCAAACTTCTCCCGACTGTCGCGTAGAAAAAATGTTAAACGAACTTTGATGTAGGTAAATCTGTTTTTAAGTGAGTACGTGTTAACTTGAACACTTTGACGTTATCTTATTCTTCTGTAGGACGCTCATGGATTTGAAAGATTGAGATAAAAGTAGAGACATGAAAATGAGCACGATGCACTCTCGACCGGATATATAAGGGCATTTCTTTGTTAGTTCTGAAAATATTCTACAGCCTGTTCAAATTCATTCCGAGGTAATGCGGATTTTAATTAAAATTGTGTAGGTATACAAATTGGTTGTTTTTCTAAATGACGATTCTTTGAACAACCCTGAGACGAACAAGTGCATGCAAAATTTTAGTTCGTCCATTTTGTTGCACGGTGCGAGTAGGTGGCGCGCATGCTGATACAGGGGTAGAGCTAGATCTGTTTAAAAAAGAGCGCGAACTACGGAGTGACTTGAAAAAAAGTTCGTACTACAGAACTGTTTCAAAAATAATGGAACAAATCAACAAATAGAATATGGATGAGCTCTTGGGGTTAACAAAAAGAATTGTTTATCGATGAATGAAGCTGTTACAATTAGAAACGTGCGATACATCATTATAATTGAACTGCAGTATTTTTGAATTATAAACAATTAATTTCTTGTGAACTCATTCTCAACCTGATCTTCACTATTTACACAAAGCAAACAAAGTTTTCGCTACTTTTTAACTTCCATGCACTCCAAACTGGTAAGAATTCCAATTAAATGAATGGAATAACAACAAAAATAATAGGAAAAATAAAAGTAAGTACACAGTTCCCATCAAATACAGTTAACAGAAGCAAACAAGAGGCCTGGGTAGGCGTGTCCATGTCGCTTTAGTTGCCTTTTTTTAGTAACAATCGATGTTTGAAATCGACAACCAACTAACGATACCATAACTGTCAAAAGATGTGTCAACAAAGATAAATTTGTTCACATATCACCGTCCAATCAAGCTGTTTGTTAACTTTTTATTTATTTAAATTCATTAAATATTCTGGCCTTCAATAAATCATTTATCTTGCAAGAACACAGACCCTTTGGCATATATGTACAGGGTGTACCAATCTTACGACAAACTTCGGTATATGGGTTATTTTAAGAGATATCAAAAAATGTTATCAACAAAAATAGTAGATGGGCTGAAGGTTCATATTTTGAAATTATATCGAACTATACAGAGTGCTGCATAACTCCGTTACAAACCAAACATATGATTTTTCAAATGGGAACCCCTGTATATTATACCGAATTCGGATTGGTCACACAGAATACAAATTTGTTTTCTTGACATTTTTTTGAAGCTTTTTGATATGCGGTTTTGCCACGTTATACAGAGTCCTTCAAAAGATATGTACATGTTTATGTGAAAATCGTAGGTAAATCAACGCTCTGTAGCTTGATGTACGTTGAAGAAAAAAAATGTATTTATGTGTTCTATTTGACATAAGAAAGAAAATGACAGGTTCGAGTTTCCGTTCACCCTGTATACAAGAAAGAATATAATTGAAATTTAATGGTATACGAGGATATTGCATTATATTACAAAACTCTGATGGCAAAATACATTTTTTTCTTTAACGTGCAGCAAGCTAGCAAGCGTTGATTTACCTACGACTTTCACATAAACGTGTCCATATCTTTTGAAGGACTCTGTATAACGTGGCAAAACCTTATATCAAAAGCTTCAAAAAAATGTAACCAATCCGAATTCGGTATAATATACAGGGGTTCTCATTTGAATGTTTGGTTTGTAACGGAGTTATGCAGCACTCTGTATAGTTCGATATAATTTCAAAATATGGACCTTAAGCACATCTACTATTTTTGTGAATAATATTTTTTGATACCTCTTAAAATAACCCATATACCGAAGTTTGTCGTAAGATTGGTACACCCTGTATATTGGGAAGAAATTGCATTTGGATAGGTTCTGATTGAATATGATAGCTTAGTCTCAGTTCTGAATGGAATGCTTTTTATGATTATCACTACATATTATCCCAGATTCGTTCATTGAATGTTTTGAACTATTTTGTCTCAAAATTCTGTACAATTCGAGTGTTTTCCAGTACCACTACAATGCCAGAGCCGGTAACCCAGTTTCCCACTGTATTTTTTTTCAAAGGCCGATTGGCTATTTTGGAACAAAATCGTTAACGGTCGAAAATGTAGATTGGATAAAAGTATCGAATAATACTCGCTCGAGTTTCTTGAAAAACGACACGGAGTGAAAAAGCTTGTTATGCTGAGCACAAAGTGTGGTAGAAAGAGGCGAAAAACGAGAGGTAGGAAAATTGTTCCGGAGAAGATGACACTAACTAAATCTTTTGGGATAATCCAATACCACGAAAGAAGGACGAAAAGTAATTAACTTACACAAATTGAATAACTATAACATCATTTTACCAGCAGGTATAAGAAGAGTAGCGTCACTATCATCAAGAATTAAATTGATTCTAAGTAGAAGATTTATTGATTGATATACACACTATCAAACGTCCATCCACATCAAATCCATTCAAAAGGGAATTCACTTTCCAAATTTTGAAAATAAGCGACTAGCTCGTGAGGCATTGTATTTTATCAATCGTATATTGTTGGCTGGTTTAATTGACTGTTGCTTATAAAAATGCTCGCATCTTATGGTTGCTGCATGAATGTTGATGCTTTTTTTGAGCACGGACATTTTTTATACAGATTGCGATAATGTTTAATCGGGCATAGGATTCACACAAGTACGACAAGGATAATATGAGAAAAACTACTCGAATTGGGCAAAAGAATAATTGTGGGCAGTTGGCGATGGGCGTATTTAGTTCCAGAGGCTGGAAGGATGTTAATCGCCCCCTATTTTAATCGCTGTTGCCAGAAGCGCAGATCAATTTGTACAAATGATATTTTGTGTGAAATAGGGGGGCGATGAACATTCCAGCCTCTGGAACTAAATATTCCCATCGCCAACTGCCCACAATAGTGTACAAGCATACATTTTGCTATTGGTGGGAATTGACGCTTTATCGGGTCTCCTAACACCTTGCATGCCTATTTTTCCGAAAAAATATAAACTTTACTTTTAAAACGACTTTAAAAATCATAAAATTTGAAAGTCCGCCAAAACGCGCTTTACGTCATAAAGATGGTTGCCCCTGGAGTGACGTCATTTGTTCACGTTCTTATTCGTGTATCACGCTCTGAGTTCTTGTGACCTAATTTGTTTCTGAAAGCTTTTAAAAATGGATAAAGCCGGAAAAAACTTTGTATTACAAGTATTGCATTGTTCCAGAGTGTAACTTTACTCAACTTTGCTATTATAAACTAATATCTAAGAAAAATATGAAATATGCGTGTACTCTATTATTCTTCTCTCTCTTTCAAGTAGTTTTTCTCATATTATCCTTGTGGTGCTTGTGTAAATCGTATGCCCGATTAAACTTTTCCGCAATCTGTATGTACTTTGCATTTAATTCCGTACATCTGCTACTATACTTGTAGACGCATGAGAAGATCTAACTACTATGAAGAGACCTGGAGGATGGGAGTCGTCTAAAGCTGCAGAAGAGTACATTTACGATTCTGCCTTCAATCGTGGGTACCATTAGCAGTTGTACTATCTTGACGATCTTACTTTCTTAAGGCGTGAATTTCCTCTTGGAAGATTCTTGGTTTTTATTAAGCTTGCGGAGTAATTGGTTCACTTCTATCTTAGCTCCTTCTATTGCTTTTGATCCTTCTATATACTATTTAATGGCATAATCCCCATGGCTGGTGATGGTATTTGGATTCCACTCTTTCTACTTATTCTGTATCTAGTTCTTTCTGCAACACTTTCCACTTCCAACTTCAGAGGAGTGAGGTTGATAATCACTTCCATGGCGTTCTCATTGCTCCTATGATGCACATACCGGCTGTTCTCTGTATTTTCTGTCGTCCTGAATAGGCTGGCTCTACTACTCCACGCAATGGCAGTTTACATCTAGCTCAGGATTTTTGGGATACAACCCCAATTTCTCCCTACCAGGTTCAAAGCCAGTTAGTCAGGGTAAGAGCAGATAAGAGAGCCATCCCAAGCTCAACACACAAGATAGACTGAAATCTGTGATGCCAGATTAGTCTTTTATACTCGTAGCTGCTTCGTGAAAACTGGTTTTTTGGAACTTTAGCTCTTTACGTCAGGTTATGTTTGAGCGACCGAGGGTCGCGATGCAAAATATCTGAAAATTACGTTATGTTACGTTGCTTCGTTGTGTGCCTCGCTTGCGTGCGCCTGCTCTCTCCTGAGTCTCTCTCTCGTTTACAAAGCAGCGATTCATATGCTTCGGCTGGGAATCGAACCCGGGCCGCCCGCGTGGAAGGAGATCATTCTACCACTGAACCACCGATGCTATATCAAAATTTTATGCAAAGCTGGTATTCGCGGTGCTGGTGATCTACTTGAATTTGTTCGGATTTCGGATAAATTTTCACTATTATTTCATAATTTTTCTGGCGCCATTGATCCTTTTTGTTTATTTACAGCATCGGCTGTCAGGACGGTAGGTTGTGTTTACTGGTTTCTAAGTTTAACACGTCGGTAAGTGATTCACTTACCGTTCAGACGTCGAAAAGTAATAAATAGTATCACCAAAATGCAAAATATATTTTAAACTGATCGAGAAGTATAAATGTCACTTTTAACATTTCATTCATTTCGAAGAAATTTAAATTATTTAATTCGGAATTTATTCCAATACGATCGTGCAAAAAATGGTATAAGCATCTCGAACGTTAGGGGTAATTACAACGTTTGCATGTAGATTCCTCTCGTAAAATTGGACAAAATGATATGAGGATTAAGGGGTCTAGCACATTCACTTTTCGAAATACATGGCGTTGAAATTTTGAAAACTTGAATGTTTTAATTCGATAACTTTGAAATGGATGGATAAATTGATTTGACACATAGCAGGTTGTTTTTAAGTGCAACAGGGCATATTTTGATAGGAATAGTAGTTTGTGCAACTAGTGTGGATATGATGGCCATATCGCACGAGGACGAAGTTTAAGTGCGATATGGACAATCCACACGAGTCGAACAGAATATTTTTTCTACGACCCAGTTAAGAAAAAATCTAGAAAATAAAAATGTCTATAAACTGTAATATAACTTCAAATTGAAAATTTAACAATTCAATTTTATGTTTCCACTAATTTTTTTGTGGTAAACGTACAGTTCTTGAATGTCCAATTTGTATAATGCTACTGTTCCCCTTTTTAAATATACGATGCTGTTATGAGTAGATGTTGCCAGTCGGACTCCCTCATGAAGGGTACCGTACCATTATCTATAATAATGAATATTCTGCTAAATATTTCAAACGTCTACCTGTTGTCGTTATTAATAGCAAGCAGAATAATTATTTAAAAATAAAATTAACAAAAAAAAAACTTCTTCACGGGGAATCGAACCCGGGTCTACCGCGTGAGAGTCTGGTTTGCTTACTACTCGACCACCAAGGAATATGCAAATTGTTTATCTATAACGTCAGATGGATTACATAGTTTTTTCTTAAAAGGAACTAAAGTTCCTACCGTGTGTCCCGCGACACGTTCTACCTTGTTTGTATATTTATAGACGCTGTGTATATTTTTACAACCTTTCCAGCCAGCAGCATCGCGGCATATATAACCGAAGAAAATATCTTCTTTGATTTTTGTTTGATATTTTGTAAGCGAAATTGTTATATTTGAAAAATAAGAGTAAAATATTCAATATAAATGTACGTTTTGCATCAAGTCTATCGACATTAATAGAAATGTTCAATTAAATATCCATCATAGGTAAACAATAGCCATACGTTGCCTTAAACGTCTTTATTGATGCAGGAACAATAGATCAATTCAATAGAAACTGACACAGTCTCGAAAACCAATATTGAGATACCTATTTGTGTGCCCCCTTCCGCAGTAAGAGATATAGTAGTTTCTCTATTGAATACGATCGTAACAAGGGCGTTTATAAAGTACGACATGGTCTTTTGTTTACAGTATAAATTGCAATTCTCGAGATATGAATAGGCCGGGAATTCTCATCAGAATACAAGTCTTAGAGTCAATATTAAAATTACGTTAAAGATATTTTTTCTGGTGAACGTGAGGAAATTCGATGGCTGGAACAAAGCTAAATAAGTGAAAACTGTTGAACTATTGAAATTGTGGAATATAAATAATTTACCCACTTCCAAAATGAAAGGTGTTCATATTGTTTATATAAGTTCTTTGTTCAGGAACCTATTTTGATCATTTTAATTGCATTAGATTCAAAATGACCCTTTTCACTACCCTTATGTTATCTTCATTTGTATGTATGTTTGTAACAGAGTCCTTTGAAGCTCAAACGAACATATTTTATCTAAATTTTGTACATACCCTTGTAGGGGACCGATGACCATACAATATAGTATTCTGAATTATGTGAGGTGGATAGTTTCCATTAAAATGCTCCGTATGCATAATTAACAAGAGCACATCGTGAAAGTTTCAAAGAATATTAATACTTTGCTTATAATGATATATAAAATGATATATAAAATTTATCCAACTTGAAAAATTTATAATAAATAATAAAATATTGTATGTATTTCAGGCGTAAACAGCGTTAATGGACCTTACGTGTTAATAGCTTGATACATAAATAGCTATTATCTTCGAAAAATTAAATTTATCATAAAACCGTGAAATTTAAAAAATTGGAAACACCCGGATATAATGGTTGTCACTTCTTCTGCGTTGTTTGGAAGATCTTGTAGTGCGTTCTGGGAGTGTCTTTTATTTGGAGAAGTATTTTTTCTTAAAATGTTTCTGATTTAGAGTGAAATTGTGGGAAAAAATAATTTTCTATTGATTTATTCATTCATTTATTTAAGAATATGCTAGACTGAATAAATGTTTTAAATTTTGAAAATTTTAGATTATTATAATATTTCATATTATAGAGTTGGTAAAATTAATTTTTTCTCATTTTATGATTCTTGTCTCAATAACTTCCAGTTCCAATTAGAAAATATTGAATTTTTGTAAATGGTTGACCTATTGACACCCAGAACGTCATACTAGAAATCCTTTGTTATTTCTCTTCCAAAATTCGCCATTCTGAGCTGTCTAGAGCAATCGGTCTTCCTATAGGGAATTCTGAGAGTTTAAAGTTTCAAAAATTATAATTTCCCAATAAAATGATTAATAATATGCCCGACTGAATTAATCTCCTGAGAAACTCTCAATATATCTCTGGATCTGAATTTAGCAATAGAAAAAATCACCTTAATGCTTGTCATTTTATATTTTACAATTGTTGATTGAATAAATTAATTCTTTGTATTCAATAGGGTTTTAAATTAAGGGAAAAATTGAATTTCCAAACGATTTCTTTTGCTGTTATCCAGTGAATATTTTTTTTATTTTTTTGATTATAACGAAAAAAATAACTGTTAATTGCTATAAAAGCTCAAAACGGAAAATTCTCTAAAATATGAACTACTATTATTATTTTCACAATTATTTCTATTTTTGTTATTCTTCACATTCTCTTACCTTTAGGCATATCGCATTTCTTGAACTGAAACGGGACCGGGGAAATCTGTAAAAAAAGAACGCGATGTTAATTCAATATTGTTTAATTATAAACAGTGAAGAAAAATATTTAAAATATCTTGAAAATTATGAACATTGAGGAATTAATGAAAAAGGATTTTTAAAAAAGGAAAGTCCCAGCTCCCGGAACTCTATCTCCATCATTGCCGCTGGAAAACATTCCTTAAGCTGATTCTCTAGAATGCAAGGTAATTATTAATTAAAAAATTGTTTTGGAACTGCCTTGTTTATGCACTCTAAAAATAAAATTAATTGTCGTGTAACCCTTTCTCTATACACACGAAAAAAGATCGTCATGGAAGTTTGATACATTTCAATACTTTGTTTTTCTACTAGCGTGCGGAAAAGTCCCCTTTTCCGCACTCTTTTTAGTGCCGAAAGTAAATTTGTTAAGTTTTTGGGGAGTATACTGACATTTGAACATTTAAAATATATATTTGTCTGATTGTAGTTTACCAAATGACGAATTAATAAATTTATTATAATTCTGCCATGATTATCAATAAAAAAACGTATTTTCCAATAATTTTCCAATGGCCCTGGTATAAGCCTCATCAAATGAATGTCAAATGATAATAATTGATTTGTTGATATGTATTCAACAATATACATTTATTTATTCTTTATGTTATTTTTTGGATTATTCTCCGCATGCTAGTAAAAAAAAATGGTGTACCTAACACGTGCGTGAAGTCACTTCATCTACAACTGTCATATAACGGGTACGATTTGACACTATTTTTAGTGTCATAATGACGTATATTACTGCACTAGTGCGATAATAAGAACCTAGAAAGATATGAATACACGCATTAAATGTTTAAAATAACACTGGAAGCTGCATTTCTATTTATTCTCCGAAAGAAGATTGTCTTCATGAAATACTTTCAATAGTATGATACATAGACTTTTAACAGTTCCATTGAATGTTGACAATTACAATAAAGAACTAAATGTAATAAAGCAAATAGCGGTTAATAATAATTACGATCCAAATTTAATTGACAACATTATAAATAAAAAGATACGAAAACATACTCTAGAACAAGTATTTCCTTCTGATAAAAACAAAAATAACCAATTTAAAAGCTTAACTCACTTTGGAATACCATCCTTAAAAATAAAATCATTTTTAGAAACTTTAGACTTGAATATTTGCTTCAAAACAGACAACAATTTATCCAAATTCATTAAAAACAACAAATCCAAATCTTCAAAACTAAATAAATCAGGAGTTTATAAATTAAAATGTGGTAATGACGACTGTGATAAAATTTATATAGGTAGAACTTTTAGGAATTTTAAAACTAGAATTTCAGAACACAAACGTAGTTATGACAATCAAAAATTAGATTCCAACTATTCAAATCATTTATTAGCAAACCAACACTCTTTCGATTCAAATTTTGAAATTTTGCATATAGAAACTAAATCCTTCAAATTAAATCTTTTAGAAGCCCTAGAGATAAATAAAAACAAATATTCAGATAATCTTCTTAACGACCAACCTGATATTAACAATTCTCCATTATTAAACCTTTTTACCTAGAAATATTCCTGTAGGATGGTTGTGAATGAGTTTCCAGGTAAACTTGTTAAATTCTTTAGTTAATTCCATATTTAGACAAATTCTTTTCATTTTCTTGTGAATAGATTATAATTTTATTGTTAAATTTCCGTATAATTTAGTATTAAGGCACTGTATAAATAGAAAGTTTCTCATTATACCTCCAACGTTTGAAAAAGCTACTGTGCTATTGTGTGGTAATTGTTAGTTTGAATAATGAAATAATTGTCAGTTTTTTGACAGTACCTAATTGATAAATTATTCTTTTCATAACTGATATATGAAGGTTATGAAAAATGTGACGTTACCTAACGTCAAGGATTTGATAGTGGAATTAGATAAACTACTATTGTCATATTTATTTGAAAAAAAATATTATAAACAAAGTATTGGAATTTATAGAACTTTCATGATGTGTTTACGAAATATTCTGATAAATTGTTGAGTTTCTGTCCCCTCCAGAATTTTATTCCTAATTACAATAAAGACGGTCTATTTTTGAATAATTTCAATGTATCAGAATTACTTAACAGCAAGTTAATATTTTCAAGGGTGACTTGAATACACTTTAGAATACTCTTTTCATATGTATTTCCCTGTATACAGACCATTCATTTAAACATTATAATTCAAAATAGCCCGGTAATAGATTGCTAACCTTGGATAATTACCCTCTCGCCCGAACAACTAGTCAACCATAAACATTAATCAGAGCCAACTTGTTGAAGTGAACGACGAATGGAGTCCCTCATAATAAGCAATACAACATATTTGCGGGTGTACGTAAAATATGTCGGTAGGTGTTTGTTCGGGGTTTCTAAATATACTACGTCTGTGGTGAATTATTCATAAAGGGTAAATATCCCCGGGATAATCTGTGATGTTCCCATTTCTGCACTTGAGCTTTTCATGTTGAAACAAAAAATGTAAAAATATTTGTTCTGGCATATGAAAGGTTTAATTGTTGAGCAAATATTTACTGAGCTTCTCTGCTTTATTTCGACTCATTTAAAATACGTCATCTTCATTAAATATAAAATAAGCAAATGCTGAAACTCTGTACCTATATACAGAGCAAGTCATGAGGATTTGTATATACTGCTACTTGGTAGTGTGGCTCCCACGAGAAATATCAAATAGTTATCTTCAAAATATGCCGTTGGGTTTTGGCCACCGTTGTACTTTAAACTGAACTGTATAATATCTGCACGCGTCGGTTATTAATGTGTGCAGGACTAAATGTGAGTTTTGAACGAAATTTCCTCAATAATGGATAAATAATTGCAGTGGCTTACTTTGGAAGAACGTCGCAAGGTACGTACTATAAAATTTCACATACACAAAGACCCCCGTACTTGTACTGATTTCGAACAATCTAAACCTGAGACAAGTTGGTCGCTTAACGATGCCTAAGCATTCAACCGCCTTATTTGAGTGCTGCTTTTCATTTAATGTAGTTAGGATTTGGAGCTGGATACCCGATTATTTAAAAGTCCTCACATTGAATAGATTTGAACGTGAAATTAAAAGTAATATGCTTAATGGTAGCTTGAAAGTATAATGAAAGATGGATACCTACAGTATCTATATTAATTTTCTTTTCTTTGAATTTACTATTTGGACCCTTACCTTGTGAAGTCTACAAATATAATCATTTTGAGTGGGGCTGAGGGCTTCTGAGTGGTTTACCTTGATGGGGGGTGTTTCGGAGGAAACATATGCACACAATTTGCCTTGCAGATGACAGCCTATGCAGGTTCTGCCAGGAAGAAGAAGAAACCGCGGAGCACATATTCTGTGAATGCGAAGGCCTAGCAAGGGTGTGGTTTCACTTATTCGGAGAAGAAAAACCGAGGGCAGAGAGCTACGCAAAGGAGGCGGTATCCAGGCTATTAGGTCTAATAAAAAGAATAAAGCTAAATATTGAGCTCTAAATATAGGGAGGACCACAATAGATCTGCAAAGGTCGCAGTGGGATAGGACAAAGAGCCACTCCAATTCTAATCTAATCTGAGAAAGCCATAATTGATATGTTAATAGAACACTGTAAGGTCAACAAGCATGCAAAACTGTTGGGTTTGACAGACGAAGCCATGAGCAAATTCTGTTACCTAGAGAAGGAAACTAAAGAGCGCTTTCAGTTCGACTGCCTGTCATATCAATGTCTGTAAAGGTCGCAGTGGAATAAACCGATTGGCCACCTCATAAAATCTGATCTAATCTGGAAAGAAGCGAACATCGAGGATCAAAGATAAAATTGTTGAAATTTGAAGCAATGAAGTTTACCCGTTTCTATACAACCTCTTTATTGGATTATCAAATACCTTATTGAGTTCTTGAGTGCTAATATAATGGGTTTATATTCGGTAATTGAGAATTGAAGAGACATTTTGCAATGAACCGAAATAATTTAAATCACTTATACTACCTTGAAAATAAATTAAGGTCACTGCTTGTCGTCAATTGTACGCGCAGTGCGCTATCCTCACGTTATTTCATCATTTACCTCACCTTCTCCGGTTTTTACCTTTTTATCACCCTCCGTCGAATTAAAAAAAGGATTTGGCTGATCAACATTAAAAAAAAAGACGTTATTGATATAGCTTTACCGTGAGTTTTTATGTTACCTCATATATATTATAGTAAGAGTTAAGGGATACCCATATCAGGTGAAACGATTTAAAAAGGAAAAAAAACTTCAATACAGGGTCTGGCAAATTTCTGTAGTTGCGACATAACTCTTATTGTATATAACTTACATATTTATTTTAAAGGTGTATGGAAAGGGGGGTTGAAATAAAACATTTTAAAGTAATGTCATGTATACGGGGTGATCCATTAGTAAACTGGACAAATGACGTAATTTTTAGAACTTTAGTTCTTTACGTTAGGTTGGAACGAAGCGACCGAGGGTCGCGGCGCAAAAAACCTGACCGTTACGTTGCTGCGTTATGTGTTTACGAAGCAGAGATTCATAGGCTAAACTGTGATGTAATGTCTCAGGTTTGAATTTTACACAAAGGTTGATAATATAATAGTATAATAATCGATTGTTGATAATCGATCAGGAGATATACCTTACAGTTACGCACGTCCGTCTTAAACTAAAAAAAAATGCTGGAAAGATTTTAAATTAATCGATAGATTGAAGAAAAAATCCGAGGACAGAATTTTGTAACGAAATAATTCATCTACTACTCTACAACTACAACTTAATGATAATCGATTGATAATAATCGATTGTTAATCGATCGGAAACAATCGACTTTCAATCGATTGGAGATATTCGAATATTCATCGATTGTATACGATTATGGGCGGGTATTATAAACATGTCTTGAAGTTAACTTTGAATTTAACTGTCAAGTTAACTTTAGGTTTTAAAATGTCAGTTTTATAAAAGTTACATTTTCAAAAAAAAGAAGAACCTGGAGCATAGAGAAATATTCTCTATGGCCTAGAGTTTTGGCATTTAGACTTTAGTTTTATGGTCTAGTTTTGAGATGTCTGTTTGGTATATTTGTTATTTCGTTCCCAGTGTCGAATTTTTATTTTATTTGTTCCTGTCTGAATGTATAGACGAGCCATAAACTTTTCCAATGAGGAGTTTGAATCTCTTCTATCATTAGTGGAAGAATTTAAGGACATGGTGGAGTGCAAAATATCCTTCGTCGCCGAGTGCCTTCAACAATATTCATAGCATCTTCTTCATCGTCGGTTAAAAGTTCCTCAAAAATATCTTGAATATCGTTTGTTAACATTGCAAAATTCAAAGAAAACAAAGTAAAAGCAATCAAAATATTCACAATATAATTTTAAGGTTAAAAATGCCAAATTGTTGACTGAACCGACAGAACAGAGCAACTATCAAATCACGAAAACCCGATTTTACCATAAAGTTAACTTTAATCGATACCTCTTCCACCCGACAAAGTTAACTCCGCCATTTTGAAGTTAACTATAACATGTGTCGTCATTCTACAAGTTAACTTTTAGTTATATGTCAAAATAGTTTTATAATACCCACCCTATATAAGATGAAGGATTGATGATAATCGATTATCAATCGATTGAGATTAATCGATTGTTGAAAATCGACTATTTAATCTACTGTTGATAATCGATGTTGTGTTGATAATCGATGTTGATCGATTAGAAATAATCGATTATATATGGATTGTTAAATGAAGTTTCAACTAGACTAAAATAAATTCTCATATTAATATATGTGTATTTATTTATTGACCCAAAAAATTTTATTATTGCTTAAAGGAACTGAAGTTCTTACCGTGTCCCGTGACACGTTCTTCAATTTTTTCAAATTTAATGCCATATTCTTTCTTACATTTAAGAAGCCGACGTCGTTATTACAGTACACTCCCCAATTCTTTTTGTAACTCCCAGCACTTTTTTTCCAAAAAATTGGAACTTGCACAACCCTTTTGAAAAAACCGCAACAATATAAGATTTGAAGCTGAAGCTTCAAAATTAACAATATACGAAAATAAAGGACATAGATATAAAGTATTAAATATCGAACAAGATATCGTAGGTATTGAGGATACGGCGAATACGGACGTAAATGAATTGCGACATTTCCACGCAAGTTTGAGAGAAAATTGTAATACTATCAACAAAAATTTGTTTACAATACTGGTTGTAATGCTTTCAAAAGTTAGGTTTCGTTTTGTCTCTAGAAATTTTTTTTTTCTTTTTGCTTGGACTCACGTCATTCAGCCAGTCGCATCACACTCTAGAAAAGTTAGTTGTGTATGTCGTATGTCGTATGTCGCGCATAGACTTTTCGCAATCTGAACCTATGTATGTGTGCATTCACTGAGACCTAAGAGATCTATTCAACCCCCTTACTTCTACTGAGTTTCTGAGGAGAGTCTCCAATATTACATTGGAGCTGATTCCGCAAAAGGGTCCGGCCCCCGGTGACTATATTGTTCTCGCCTGGTTCATTAAGCTTGTCTAGGCATTCCCATACCATTTTGGAGCTGATTATGTTCACAAGAGATCAATGCTAATGCCTGCCACACATGAATTTTTTGAAACAGGATCAGCCTGAACTTCACATAAACACTAATTCCATCTTTACTAAATTGAATTAGTCCCAAGAGATACATGAAGACGATTTCGACCGGCGTCTACAGTCTGTAAATTGATGAGTGAACGATTGCACGACACTCCAGCTTTATTGTATAATATTTGCTTTCCTAACGAATGTTCATTTGCGTTAAGTGGTAGAGTAAACAGACATAATTGTAGATATTAAACAGAAAATGAACCAAACGTAATGCGGGAGTTTAATAATCAAATTAAAGGTCTGGTGTGGCATTTTTGGTGACCATGTTGTTCGACCATTTTTTATTGAGGAAAACTCGAATAATGAGTCTACTATTACTTGGAGAAGTTATTGACCCCGAAATCATACGAATACTAGAAAATCATGATTTTATGCAGGTGCAAAGCTTCACCTCCACATTACGCTCTCGATGTAGGACAGTTTTTATTTCCTGCTCGGTGGATAGGTAGACAAGGCCCAATGTTGAAATGGCCACCTAGGTCACCCGACTTCATCCCGCCAAAATTACGTTCGAGATATGAACTGTGCGTTCATACTTTCAGCTTATGGAATAAAATTCTTTATGTCATTATTTTAGAAAATTATAAAAAATGCCAAGACACATCAACTTTTGAATTGAGTTGTGCGTTATGTAAACATAAATGTAAATGTACAGGGTGATTCACGCAAGTATGCCATAGTCGGTGTTGTTTTTTTTTTAATGGAACACCCTCTATATTTGAATATTTTTGAAATCTTCTTAATGAACCGATTCCAACAAACTGAATAATGTATGGTCAATTATGAATTATACAGTTATTAAACACATACATAAAATATCTGATGTATTTGATTTTATAACATTAAAATAAATGCTCAAAATGTTCTCCACCTAGTTGTTGGCAATAGCACAGTCTTCTATAGAACTCCTCCTTAACTTTGTTCAAAGTTTGAGGTGAAATATTCTGTATTTCTGTAGTTATCCTGTCTTTGAGGCCTACAATGCTAGTTGGTTGTGTTGCATATACTTTGTTCTTGAGATAACCCTGGAGATAAAAATCTAACGGCGAAGGGTCTGGCGATCTAGCTGGCCACTCAATAGTACCTCTTCGTCCAATCAATTTATTGGGGAAGATTCCATCTAAAGAAGTTCTTACCATTAAAGCATAATGGGGTGTAACCCCGTCTTGCTGGAACCAAACATTTTCATTCGGTAAGCTAGGATCTATTGCGTTGGGATATAAGTTTGCCAACGCAGGAATAACTTCATTTCTAAGCATCTTTAAATATTTTTCAGCTGTCAAATCTCCATCTATAAATATAGGACCAATAATATGGTCGCCTATGATACCGGCCCAAACGTTCACCTTTTGAGGGTACTGAGTATGTGTCTCACGCATCCAATTAGGATCCTCGGCTGACCAATATCCACAATTCTGTCGGTTCACCTCTCCATTCAATGTGAATGTTGATTCGTCAGAAAAAAGGATGGTACCAAGAGCTATCTCATTTCTGTTCAGCTTATTCATCAATCTTTCGCAGAAATCCATTCTACGATCTGGATCGTCTTCTGTTAACTGCTACACAAAAGTTAATTTGTAGGGATGAAGTTTTTCTTTATGAAGACATCTTAGAACAGTTGTATGACTAACATTATTTTCACGGGCAATTTGACGTGTACTTGAAGTTGGATTCTCTTCGACACTTAACAAAATATCCACTTTCACATCATCTTCAACGAAGTGTGGTTTTCTTTTCAATAGTTTGACATGTCCAAGTTCTCTGAATTGTGCATAAATTTTAGACACAGTATTTTGTAAAATATCAGGCAATTCGGGATACCTGGGATTAAATAAGTTTTCCACTTCAACTTGACTTCTATGGTTATCCCCGTACCGGATCATCATTAAAATCTCAATTCGGTGAGTCTCAGTTGAATATTTCATTGTTATGTCGACAAGGAAAGAGTGTTTGACAAATATTTTACTTTTCCAGTCTAAACTGTCAACACATCAACAACTGACAGAATAGAAAACAATCCACATTATTCACCGATTTAAATAATCCACATTATTTACCGATTTTGTCTAATTATTGGCGTTTTTAGGCAATTTTTAGGTATTTATGATAAAATTCATGGGCGTAGCCGGTTTTGTTTAATATACAAATACGTCTAATAATTAGTTCCAATATTTCAAGTGTAATAAATTATTAATTTGAAAATTTCAGCCTGTATAATTCATAATTGATCATACATTATTTAGTTTTTTGGAATCGGTTCATTAGGAGGATTTCAAAAGTATGCAAATATACAGGGTGTTTCATTAAAAAAAGCAGCACCGGCCATGGCATACTTGCGTAAATCACCCTGTACATTTAAATTTATGATTACATAACTCACAACTGAATCCAAAAGTTGACGTGTCTCGGCATTTTTTATAATTTTTTGAAATAATGACATAAAGAATTTTATTCCGTAAGTGGTTTCCACACTGTATGAATCTCTTCAGAATTTGGATTTTTGGTGGGATCGTCTATGTATATTTTCTAAAAATATTGCATTCGACTAATAAATAAATTATTTAACTTTTGTGATTTGTGATGGAATAAACTAATTGTCTAAAAATAAATATTCTTGATGTAGTTTACCGCGAAATTGAAAATTTTGAATAGTCTTTCAATAAGAATGGAGAAGAGCTAACATAATTTTTCAAAACTTGACAATACCGTATCTTAAGGGTTAATCAGAAACAATTAAGTTAATTGGTAATCAATTCAATATTCGAACTAGCATCAAATCTAACGATACGTTGAGATCTATACTAACAAAAACAAAACCAAAAAATGGAGATTTCTTGTGAATGCGACAAATTCTCTTTAGGTGAAACATCTAGACCATTGAAAGTCCGAATAAGTGAACATAAAAAATATATCAAAGATAGGGAGCTCTTTAAGTCAGGTATTTGTAAACATGCTTGGGCAGAGGGGCATAAAATTCAATGGGATTCGACAAAAATAATATTGAAAGAGCCCAATAATAAAGGACGGAAAATCAAAGAAAGTGCTTTATTACAACTAAATGCAAATAAATGTGTAGCTAGTATTTCAGCCGAATGTAGTCAAATTTGGTTACCAATGTTAGAAAGAGAGATTTCCAATAATCAATAACCTGCGTTATCAGGATAGCATCATAAGTTTTTATCCAGGTTTTCTTATGATTTATCATTGGAATAGTTGTTAATCGATACACACTTCAATACACAAAATCACCAAACTGATTCATACATATTTTGAAAACAAAAATAACCATACCCAAAAAGGTAACAACAAACGCGTTTTATTAACATTTCCAAAATAAGCGAAAAAAAGCGCTATCCCAATAAAAACCGTTCCTGGAACGTGCACTTCACTGGATTCCATTCCTTATAGAATATCATATCTTTGGAATGTCATAAAATAAAATATTTTATTTCACATACCAGAGATGTGATCTACTATGAATGGACTTTAATAATATTTGACAACACAGTTTTGTAGTCTTAAACTTCAAACTATTATTGATTGTCTAGTTGTAATATTTTTTCCGTTGCGTCAGATAGGGACCAAAAATTATATTATTATTAGTTAATCTTGACAAAGGTAGCTGGAACGCTACCGAAACGTCGCAATAAAAAACCTTATTGTAGTTTGATTTCCAAAAAATAAGAAAAAAAATTGGTAATATTCATTAAAACGCCTTGTATAATTCATGATATCTGCTCTCCCTTCTTTAATCTTCGAAATACCGTACAAAACCATTCAATTTTAAACACCATTTGAAGTTCCTAATGAGTTACCCTGTATGTAAAGACTCGAATGTTTTATTTATGTTTCAATTTTGGCAACACAAAAAGTGGATTTATTTCCCTGTAAAAGAACATCGTTTCATTTCCACGTAAGCCGAAACCGACAGACGAACTGTATAAGAAGGTAACCAAAACCCACGACTTGTTTTACGACATAATATAAAAGCCGGAATAGTGAGATTAATTGCGAATGAGAGTTTTCAAGGGAAACGTTAGATAGTGTCTATGTCTTGCATAAAGATATGTAGAGCAGAGGTGAAATTTAAGATTCTACTTACCACCCAAATTTTCCATTTTGCTTCGCAACTATTCTTTTCCGTAGTTTTATAATAATAGTGATAATAAATGTTATTCATACTAAAATGCATTGGCCACCTGAGTGGATGTACACGTCATATTCATAGATAAATAGTGGCTCCACTAATATCCAATATTAGTAATAAAAGTCGATAAATTAACTCCAATGTTAAAATGTCATATACCTGGAAATGTTATTGTCACTTTGACATCGATAAAAAACGTGCATCCTTTTTTATCGGATAAAAACTTCTCTTCCTCAAAATCTAGTAAGCGGACGTCACTTTAACACAATGACAATGAGTCGCAAGTTAATAAAGATTATTATTTTTGTTGCTCATCGATATATTCTGTCGTTAATTTATCTTGCCAAAAAACACTCTAGCTTTTCTTTTATCAGATAAATTTCTCTTCAACTCAAAGTTTTGCCAATCACTAAATTTGCTCGAAAAACTGACATTAGATAAAATCGCGACACCGAAGGTGGAGTGTCAGTGTCAGTGTCAGTGTCAGTGTCAGTGTCAGTGTCAGTGT